>OX463296.1:13237953-13438397 GCA_949820665.1 Scrobipalpa costella | reverse complement strand
CTGACATCCATAGTTAATGTTATGGTATATGTTACCTAGTGACCCTGGGAAATACTAGGACTCTAACAATCTTCTTCAATACTGTTCAGTAAATAAATACGGACACACTGTCACAAAATAAAAAAATAACTTTACACACTAATTTTAAACACTGACTTGTACTCTGAAATTCCTAATTAAAAACATTCTCAGTTCGTAGATGGTCTACGCTATAGAAATTTACTTTAGCATAAGCTACGACTTTTTAAATAGAGAACTACGACGTTTTAAATTTGATATAGACTGATGACATACCTAGTTTTGGCTTGTGTCCTGCCAGAAACGAATTTATTATTTTCTTTCTCTCATATTATATGAAATGAAAATAGTATTGTAAGTGCTAAAAATCTTCAAAAATATACCTAGTTTTCATTTTATTATTCTCCTGCTTGAACGTATTCATTTAGGTACAAATAAACAAATTAAAAAAAACCGTTTGTAAATTATCCTTCAGTTGCAATTCACGAAACCCACAAAGATTTAAAATAATTGTGATATTGCATTGTAGCTCACCGAGTTTTATTTTCCAGACTGATCTCCGAGAAACGCAAACTTGTGGGCGCAGTCAGGCTGAGTGAGTTGTTCAACAGGCCATTAAAACTGGAAATAGGAAACGCCTTCGATGACCTGACCTGATGGTTGACTGTGCCGCAGCAGAACTTCAGCGATCAGTTCTGGGCGTAAATAAGGTTGTTCTTCAATTTTAAGTCATAATCAATGGTCTTTATTATCTCAACATATTTTGTTCTGAACAGTATCTGATTAGAGAGACACTGTTGGTCGTGGCTGTAAACAAAGCTGCGGTGGACTCCGAAGAACTAAACTCTGAATAGAAATCTATTCTATTCTGGATCTGGGGTCAACCGCAATTGTACCACTGACAGTCAGACAACGTAAAAGTTTGCAGACTGCGCCTTCTATTTCCAAATGGGGTTTTCACCTATTTTGGTGTAGGTTTTTAGCTAGTACAAGGCACAAAATAATTTAATAAAATAAAAAATCCACACACCGATGGAACGCTACAAGCTACGAGTACATGACGTAGGAAACGATAAGTAGGACTCCCACGAATTTATTTGCCTCGCACCGTTATATAACACTACAATTTACAAAATACGTGAAATATAAGTGGTCATGTCTAGATATACGATAGGTTTTATTTCGTGGGCGTATACACGTTCGCTGAAGACATTCTAGCTTCAATGAAGATTGGCGTACTCTTACAAGATTTAGCTGTCAGAAGATAACATTGAGATCATCTCTCTCTTGAAGTTTTACAAACAAAGGCATTTAACATTCCTTTCAGTAATTTATAACGAAATGCACCCACTATACTACAAATAGGATAAAGTAAAAAGTTTGCGCTCCGCGTATCGTGTCAGTGAAGAAGCTGGCCGACTTTCCCTAATGAATGTTCCACCAGAAACTTTGGCTCAATCTCTGCCATGCGTTTAATAAATTATTAAAAGAGGCTCCACTTTTATTGCTGACATTTTTTTCACATTAAAATCTAACCCTTGCTATTTGATTCCAACAGGCGCAACAACACATTCGGAGGCGATCTCCGAGTGACAGACATACAGCGCGGTCGAGACCACGAACTTGGGACTTACGTGGACAGTCGCGCCGCTTGCGGCCTGTCCATGCCTAGGAGCTTCCAGGACATGCTCGACTTCATGTCTGATGAGGTAGGTGTATGTGGTGCGGGCGGTCGTGACCCCTGGCTCGGAACTTAGGCGGTGCACACATTGAGCTCCGCGCTACGTCACGTAGGGCAGATATTGTCTATGTTACATTATTCAAACTTTCATGCTGGCCTGGGAGTGAGAGAAAAACATAGGATGTGCCAGCTGCATTTCTTTCCGGGCATACTGTAAAAATCAGCTAAGGGATCCGAGTTTCCAGTATATTGTAATTTAGGCAACGGGCTGACAACCTGTCACTACAGCAATATACGTACAAATCTATCTTAAATAACCCTCTAAACTTTGTCAGACGTAGCGAAATGACCTATGTTTAGGTAGTTTACGCTCTGCCTACCCCATTAGGGATAAAGGCGTGATTATATGTATGTATTATTCAAACAAACTGCTCTGTGGTTCAAACAGTGGTACATAGATAATATCTGCGATACGCGACGTAGCGCGGAGCTCAATGTGTGCATCGTCTTGTTCTCTCATCATTCTAGATTCTTCCAGAATATGATCGACTTCATGTATGAAGAGTTAGATCTATGATAATTTATGACTCTTAAATACACTAAAAAATCCTCCAGTATCCTCTTACTCGGATCTAGAGTCTGGGATAAGCAGCTTGCTGAGGTCTGTTTTTTTATTTGCTTTTAGGTGAGGTTGGTTCAATGTTGCTCTATTTTGGTCATAAATAAATTACTCCATAGTACAGTCTACACTATAATCAAGAGCAAACTGATTGCGATATCCATTACGTAATGACCTTTTCAATAACATTATAATAATGTTAAGATCCAATTTTAGTACTAGTATTAGTATAGATGCACTCGATTCTTACAGACACACAAGCTGTGCCCGCGACTTCGTACGCCCGGTTCGTATGGAAATCGCGCGCGGAAGCGTATTTCGCATTGTCTGATCTTTGTTTTTGTATGGAAAACACGACGCCGCGCGCGAGCTAGCAGATCCCGCTCCTACGCGTGGATAAGCGTTTTCAGTATGTTCGACACTGCGTGTTTTCCATACAAACTGGGGTACTTACTCAATATTAGAATGGTTTGCGTGATTATTTCTAACCTAGGCTGGACACCAGGTAATTAAAAAAACAGTCAAATAAAAGGTCCTTTTAAGATCGCTTGAAAACGATCAGTGTTCATTTTATGCCTACCCCCCAAGTCAGGTGGCGTGATTATTTGAATCGTAACTTTGAGTTTAAGTAATGCTCAGTCACACAAAAAAGTTCCAAAAAAATCAGTTAAGAAACAACCAAATTTTAATTTCCTACCTACCCTCGAAGTCAGGTAGCGTGATTTTAGGTATCCTTAGTTTCAACCCAAGGAACACAGTTAAATAAAAAAAGTAACATCGAAATCGATTCAGTAGTTTTGGCGTGATGTGGTAACATACAAACAGACAGACAGACAAAAATACAAAAATAAACGTTTCGATCTCTATATCGTTAATAATGCCTGCTGCAATTATTTTTTTTGTAAAAATATTCAATGTACAGACACGACCCTTCTAGAGATTTATTATATGTATAGATAGCTAAGAAAAATATTGTAGGTAGCTAATAATAGTCCTGTCATTTACTATTGACACAAAAGAGATTTACGTTAAAGTCCATAGATTTATTAATCAAACACTTAAAATAAAACTTAAACTTTTAGTTTATTATTTTATATAACCTAGTTTATGAAAATAGTGTACAATTTTTATAACAAACTTAATTCACTCCATTGACGGGGACCAAAATATGATATTCTCATATTTCCGTCAACCTAGGTTAATATAACCACTACAGGGAAAATACTGGAAAACCGAGCGCTAAAATTTTTCATATAGTTTTCATCCGTTTCATACTTTTTATTCAGCTTTCACACCCACGCAGCTTAGTGCTTAACGGTTCACAGAGAATTCGCATTCATAACACGCTTTTATCCTCCTCTTTACAAAATATTTCTTTTTTATACATACATAAATACATATAATCACGCCTTTCTCCCTAATGGGGTAGGCAGAGCGTAAACGACCTAAACAAAGATAATGACTTTTTTGTAATTAATTATAATGCCTTCTAATTTTTCAGTCGGGAATGTTATAAAATGTAATTGGTAACCGTTGTCGAGTTGACTTTTTTTAGTTCAATATATAACATTTATACATACATATAGTCACGCCTTTATCACTAATGGAGTAGGCAGAGCGTAAACGATCTAAACAAAGGTCTTTCTGCCACGTCTGACAAAGTTTTTAAGAGTTATTTAGGATAGATTTGTAGGTATATTTCTGTAGTGACAGGTTATCAGCCTATCTTAAAACCGACGGATCCCTTAGTTGGTTTTTACAGCATGCCCGTTAGGAAATGCAGCTGGCACATACTTTATTTTTCTGTTGCTCCCAGTCCACCATGGATGATTCTTTTTATCCACCTTTTCAAGTAAAATTGTTTAGATACCCGGAATTCAATGGGCCTTATACGTTTACTTGGTTGCAATAAGTATGTCTACCTAATAGCCTAACAATAGCCCAACTTGGTCTGTTTTCTTACATATGAGTTTCGACGTGGATTTCTCTTGATTTAGCTGTTTTAGCTTCCGATTGCGAGGGTATTTATTGGCCGGAAAAAAGGGACATTTCGCGGATTGGCGAATACAAATAGCACAATCTCCGAAAGAAATGACCTTTTATTTCAACCAATGAGCGTTGTAAAATAGACATTCCACGGACTGGCAAACACGACCAATACAACAAAACTGAAATATTTACCTATAATAAAAGTCGCTTTCTCCATGCTGGACTGGGAGCGAGAGAAAAACAGAGAAAGTGCCAGCTGCATTTCCTCCCACGCATACTGTAAAAAATCAGCTGAGGGATCCGAGGGTTTCAGTATAGTGCAATTTAGGCGATGGGCTGACAACATGTCACTACATCAATATACCTACAAATCTATCTTAAATGTCTTTCAAAACTTTGTCAGACGTGGCGTAGCGACCTTTTTTTAGGTAGTTTACGCTCTGCCTACCCCATTGGGCCAAAAGGCTACTCCAAATACCTGACTATACGTATGTATGAAAAACGCTCTAAAACCTCCTTGGTTAGGACATTGCAGGCTGAATCACCTGATTGTCCGAAAAAGAAAAAGATTTCGTGCTTCGGAGGGCACGTTAAGCCGTCGGTCCCGGTCGCTGTCTTTGATAGTGAACGTTACTCAAACCATGTCAGAGGCCTGATAGTTGTGCTACTAGGCGGTTTCAAAACTCTGACACTAGGGTTCATCGGGTCCGTAGACTCGATACCCACTCGACAGAAGAAGACCAACTAAGCAACTAATTCATAATCAACTATCTGTTTATTTAACCAACCATCTATTACCTTATTGTACATCTTACCAAAGTATATAGTATTAAGTCTTAAAATATTTAATATCTTAAGCTAACTTTAAGCAAAATATCTAGCTCATTACTCGGTCCGGCCTAGTCGCCCGTATCCATTAGCGAGGACCAGTCCGGGCCAACAATACCAAAGTCTGTATCATACATTTAGAAGAGTTTATTCAATAAACTCCCCATGGAGATGGGTTAACCTCCAGCGGAAAAAAAATATAAAAATATGATATAACCTTTTGTTAGGAAAATTGTTACAACATTATATTATTTTTTGGTATAGATTATGACGAGAATACAATACTCAAACTCACACACACCACGCCACGCGTGACGCGCCCTCACACGTGACATCTGTCAATTTTATCCTATGCCTAACCATTTTCTAGTACAAAATTATATTTCCACTGATCGAATTGATCAAATTACAAAAAGGGCCATTGAGTCAATAAATATAAAGTAAAATATTATTATTTTCCAAGTTTTTGCTTCAGTACCTTGACTGTTGATTGATTTAATGAGCCAACCACTAAAAATATCTAGTTTTGTCTAGGAGACAGAGTAAATATTTGATCAGATAAAACAAAGCAATGTTTTATGAGAATGATACGATCTATATAACTATCAATCTCGCATTGATTTTTATTAATGTTTGACGTGACATCAATAACTAATGTCTATGTTACATAAATGTGAAGTGACGTAATGAGGGTAACCAAAGTATGATCAAAGAAAATTGAGAAACAGTGCTAAAAAAACATCTTTTATTATTTTACCACGCCTTTGTGTTTTTAATAACATATCGCAAACTAACTGAGATTTCCAGATTCTAGGCAAAGAAAAAAATATTTATGGAGCCCTTTTCCAATAGACTGATCCAAAGATCCAATCTACTATAGTATTTTCAACTCAAATTTAGAATAAAGGTAAACAAAGTTTCATGTCTTTTTAAAAATAAATGATACACACATTTTTTAAATATATGATACGTGTCGGAAAAGTTGTCAAATTACTTAAACTACTATTTTATTATATTGTCATTTCTAATAGCTAAAACTTATTTTAGAAAAAAGATCTTCGATTAAAAAAAAATAAACTTTGTTTACATTTATTCTAAAACTGAGTTAGAAATACTACAGAAGATAGCGATGACAGATGACATCCCGAAGAAAAACAAAAGAAAATGTATCTGAAATCTATAGGAATTGCATCTGTCCCAGGTATCCTAGATTTTTATGAGTATCATTTGTGATCTTTCTGATAATAAATCAAAGAAAATAATTGAAAAGTAGCTAAAAATATTTTATTTCCAAACTAAGTTTTTTCAATAACTCATCTCACGCTTACGTTATTTCCAACATTTTAGCTGAGATTTATGGAGCTCTATCCCACTTTGAAATAGATCCACTATGAAAGGATGATGAGAAGCCGTTAAGATGAGCTCGGACACAATAGCTTTTATCACGTTGAAGCGGTCTCTACCGCTTTCAAAACCTACCTCATTTTCAGCCTGAATAGACTGAAAACATAAGACACGCCTGTATCCCTTACTGGGTAGGCAGAGCGTCAACGATTTTCTAAAATGCTGATAGTAATTCTAGATAAGATTGCTTGTTGCTACATTGTACCTTATCGCCTAACACGTGTACAACATACTTAGCAATCAAATCTCTCTATTGTATTTTAGAGTTTTGCCGGGAAGAAAACATCTGTTACATTCTATCATATCTAACACATACATATTATTGCTGTAAATACTTGGTAATACCTAGACGAAGTGCAGATATAATATTATATCTGTACCTGTTATAATATTGGTTCCTAATATCCTAATACGTAGGTCAGATTAATATTCTGTGATAAGAATAGAATAGAACAGAAAAACGTTTATTCATGAAACAATACAAAACTCAAAATACAGTAAGTACACTTAAGTTACATACATGAAAACATAATATTTTTTTTATTAAATGCTCTGATATGTATTGCACAAGAAATGGAGCTGACTCAGCATTTGTTACAAGTTATATCTATATCCAGTAATACTGATATTCTGTCAGCACCGTAATACAATACAAAATCTTAAAATACAGTCTATAAATACACTAGGTACAATATTGAATATAATTAAACTACTAAGTGAGTGATTGTCTAATCTAACCCAGAGGTGTCGATTCTCGCGACATAATTCGAATTATAATTATTAGCTAGCGCTGTCACTTTCTTAACTTTGACATAAGAACAGAATAGCAAATAAACACATGACTTTGTCATTCCTAATCTGACTTAAGGCTGCTTATTTGACGTGAAATAAGGGAGCATGCTCTATGCCCCGTTCTTATTTAAAGCGTCTTACGTCAGATTTGGAATGTCAAAGTCATGTGTATATATAAAGTTAAGAAAATGACAGCGCTAGCTAAGAATTAGTTAAGGAATAGTGCGTCTAGATTTGCCGCCAATATACTCGTACCTACTGCTTATCTTATCCAACCCAGATTCAAGCTGGGTTAAGGTAGCTATCATCAATGAACATCATTAGACATATTCGTAATTATCAACCGATTCATCTTCTATTATCCAAATATGTATAATGTTTGAGATTGACATTTCTAATTACGTGCTAATTTTGATATAGATTAGATAATTTGGGTAAAATGGAAATCTATTTGATAAGGCAATTTCAAGGCCCATTAATTATTTGTATGAGCCATATTTTGTTTTGGGCACCAAAAATTTTCCTCTAACAGGAAGAAAATAAACTTCCTTTCTTGCTAAGTTTATGAAGTCGATCGGAATGATAATTTGTTAAATTGAGTGTCATTTTTATAGCCACAGGTCCTCTAGAGAAAGCGAGGACAGCAACAAAATATGAGAAGCCGATTTAGGTGTGGGCGGTCTGATAAACCAGCTAAGTTATGTGATGGATAGAACTAAATGGGCCATTCTGCTCACCATATTTTCTTGTACGAATTGTTGATTTGATTTGGGGTATGACCCTGAATTTTAACTTTATTTTGCGGGTGATTTTTTGTATTTGAAACAATTTGAGGTTTTTCAAAACACGATTAATTTATTGGAAATTGTATTCATGATGCATCCGACATTCAGACAGAGTATTCTTTTGGTTTCATATCAGCATATTTGTACACCACAAAATAAAACTCTAATATCACTCAGAATCGCAAAAGCAAATTCGACAGAATAATACCAAGAATCACGCAAAACTACTTACAACTTAAGAGAGAAAATGATGTGAAATATTTGAAAAGAACTTCGAAGAACTGATTCTGTTCCAGAAGATGTAAGATTTTTGAGACGTACGATACAAATTCCTTTTAGTATATCTTCTACATTTTTTTTTTATTTGAAGCTAAAGACTTCGCAGAACTTTCCTTGTACCTTTTTTTTGCAAGTACTTTGCTCTTGTGAGCTTAGCTTGTTTGATTTGGAACGGAATCCAACTCTTTTGAAGTAGCCGTTAGGCATGATCTCCGCAGAGTGGTACTCCCACTTGTATCTCTGTCGAGATGATGAATTGTTTAGCAAGAAAGGCTTTTCAGGTATGAATGTTACGAAGATGAACTCGAAACGCATGAATTCTTTGTTGACCACTGTTTAGTCTTAATTTCGACTGATGCGACGAAGATGCGGAAGTGATAGCATTCTTTTATGTTTCTTTATATGCGACGGTGATATAATGATTAAAACTACATTTTTTCTAGTCTAAATAAATATTTATTTATTTCCATGCTGGTCTGGGAGAGAGAGAAAAACATAGAATGTGCCAGCTGCATATCCTCTTGGGCATGCTGTAAGAACCAGCTAAGGGATCCGAGGGTTTCAGTATATTGCAATTTAGGCGATGGGCTGACAACCTGTCACTACAGCAATATACCTACAAATCTATCTTCAATAACCCTCATACATATAATCATGCCTTTATCCCCAAGGCAGAACGTAAACGACCTAAACAAAGGTCGTTCCGACACGTCTGACTAAATTGTGAGTGTTATTTATGATAGATTTGTAGGCATATTGATGTAGTGACAGGTTGTCAGCCAATCGCCTAAATTACAATATACTGAAACCCTCAGATCCCCTAGCTGGTTTTTACAGCATGCCCGGGAGCAAATGCAGCTGGCACAGTCTATGTTTTTCTCTCGCTCCCAGGCCAGCATCGAAGAATTTGGAAATGAAATTTTAAAGGCTCTATACTTTAAGAAGGATCGGATAAGGCGGTGGTTATATTCCTATCTTCGTTTCAAATAACCGAAGATCGCGAGATTTTTTTCAAATTTTCCGTCTCGCAAGTTTTTCGAACCCACATGCAAACAGTGGATTTGAATAGTAATATAAGGTTGCTTTTCTAACGTATTCCTAAGGTGAAAACGTCGGACTTTCTTAGAAAATGTTTTAGCACATTTTCCAACAAATTAATCGTATTAAATTGGAGAGTACCCAAAACTTTATTTAAAAGGAACAAATTTAACTTTTCTAATCAGATTTTGTAGTATTTCCTTCTGAGACGAGATTTAACAGCGTGCTCATTTACCTATAACTAGATGGAATATTACTTTTCTTTGTGATAAATTGGATAGCTCTAATAATAGAAATAGTGGAAGCAACAACTCATTTATTTTCTTCGTAGAGATAAGAGAGATTTTCTTTTTGCCTTATATGAACAGAAATCTGTGTGGTTATCGCAGAAGCTATTTATTGGCAATCATCACCTTTTGATTGGCCTAACTTTTTATGTTGATAAGAATATTAAATAAGTGGCGGTATAGGTAACAAATTGAATACACCATATTTTGTATGACTACTGCTACGTTTACTTTTAAAGTTGTTGAATGAATAAAAACTTAATAATAAGAAGTAGGTACATGAACACGAACTTAAGACGCTGAAAATATCAGGCGTATTTCTATCACGTTGCGTATTTTTGTAACGGACGAACTTTAAAAAGTGTAACTTGACACCCTTCTATCCTGCCTCAGGCTTACCGAGTTATCCTCGTGCTTTGAAACCCTTTTTATCGTCCTTAAAACCGAATACCGAGTGACGAAAGAGTGGGACAGGGTCGACGAGGAAGACACTCGAAATATTACTCGCGTTTGCTTTAGATTAAAGTGGTCCCTTCTATTTTTAGTGAGATTCATGTTAAATGACAATGAGTGCAATATTAATAAGGGTTATCAAGAGGGCTACAGATGAGAGACGAGATAATATTGCATCAGTAGTTTCTAGCAGCACTTAATTATATTGTACGTTAAAAAACACACTTCTTTTTAGTGTATACGTCTTTATATTGGAAGAAAAACTGTAAAGATCTTTTTTCTTCATATATGCTAATTAAGTCTTATCTAGCTAGACAGAATGACAAACTGAAAAGCTTTCTTAGATCCAAGCTGCCTTTGTGTTCTAATATTAAGACAGAACAAAAGTCATGGAGGCTTGGCTTGCTTGCCAACGAAAGGAAGCTTATTAGCATTTCCCATTCTTTTTCACTATTTATTTCTTCGAAGTACTATACATTTTATGCAGTTTTCATTTGGTACAAAAAATGTAGTTGGGGAAATAAATGCAGATGTAAAATATAGTCTAATGGATTTGGTTTCAATTCTGAGTTGCGGAGGTCAGATGGCAGTCGCTCTGTGTAAAAACCAGTACCGTCGTCTAGCTAATCCCCTAGATTAGGTAGGCGTCTCGTGAGATATTGGATAAGGCCAGGGAGATGATGATCGTATATGGTTGAGGCAAAACTACAGAACCTTGAGCACCGTCGCAGAGTGGCGTGCATGTCGGTATTTTACAGGATACATTTCGGGGAGTGCGCGTTAGCACTTCATGACCTTATACCCCCCTCCCCTTTCCATCTCCGGAGCACGAGGCGTGGACAGGGGTTCCACCCTTATGTCGTGGATATACCACAAATTCGCACGAAGCGGTTCGCTTCCACATTCTTAATGCGAACGGGTAAGGAGTGGAACTCCCTGCCGGCGGATCTGTTTCCGGAACAATATAACCTGGGCCTTTTCAAGGCGAGAGTGAATAGGCACTACATAGGTGAGTATGCTTCAACATAGTCCGCATCGTCACTTTCCACCAGGTGAGATGGCGGACAAATGCTCGCCTATATATATTAAAAAAAAAAAAAAAAAAAACTAA
This sequence comes from Scrobipalpa costella, assembly GCA_949820665.1. NCBI lineage: Eukaryota > Metazoa > Arthropoda > Insecta > Lepidoptera > Gelechiidae > Scrobipalpa > Scrobipalpa costella. Next base: position 13,427,113 of record OX463296.1, on the reverse strand, counting down.
CCCAATAACGCAGAATAGAATTTTCTAAGCAAGTTAGTAAGTAGGTTTTTGACGCCTTTGAATCTCAAAGCATTTGAACATAGTATTGAAGTTTTTCTTTACACTACAGCACCTTTAACTTTAATATTTTATATAGCAGCAGTACTATAATCAATAAAATGGCGTGTAAGGGACGGCGTCCCGTAAACTGATATGGGTTGTACAGTTAACGAAACTGAACAATTATAAGCAAACAAAAAAAACAGGAAGTGAAAAAGAAAAGATTTTCCACACAAATCGTCTGATCTTAGTGAGTCATATGGGAAGGATTTTTTTTTATTTCATCTCCTGAAGAATTTCCTGGTAAATTTGTTCAGTTTCGTTGACTGAGCAACTCCTATCAGATGCAGGACGCGCGGTATAATCAATTCAATTTACCCACTGTTTTGTTCCCAGAACGTACAAATACTGCAGAGCTTGTACGAATCACCTCTGGACGTGGAGCTAGTGGTAGCAGGCTCATTGGAGAAGAACGTGCCAGGAGCGCAAGCTGGTCCCACCTTCCTGTGCATCCTGACAGAACAGTTCTACAGGACCAGGGTCGGAGACAGAAACTTCTACGAGAATGGAGCTGAGCCTGAGATAGCCTTTACACCAAGTAAGTACTATTACTATCTGTAGATACAAAACATGTAAGAATGGAGCTGGTGGTAGCAGGTTCTCGGGAAAATAGCCGAAATACTGGTTATGTTTAGTAAGTATTTCGAACAGCCCAGCTACTTTCAGAATAAATCAGACAACCTTCGACCACTCAACAACCTAGATATTAATTAAGATCAAAAATCGTCTTGAATGTAGACATTAATCTATTAGGACAATATTTGACTTGTCTGACTTTACCTATTATTGGACTATATGACTGTCTTTGTCCATTTGAAGTTAGAGCAAATCAAGCACGGCACACCACAGCACTACACGTTTCTGGAACCATTTTGAAGTGGGGTATTTTCTTAAGTCCCTATACGGCGTGTAAGGGGCAGTATACCAGCAACTGATAGGGGTTGGTTAGTCAACAAAACTGTTCAACTTTCACAAGGATTATTTTCTTCAGGAAGTGATAAAAATAATACTTTTCCATACTTTTCTGATCGTGGTAGTCATTTTGTATAGATGAGTCAAAAAAAAAATCCTGTAAGATTTTCCGGGGGAAATTTGTTCACGTTTGTTGACTGAGTTACACCTATTAGTTTCTGGTACGCTGTCCCTTACACCCTATATCTGGTCTTAAAAATTCAATTTTTTTTTCAGGTCAACTAGCGGCAATTCGTCAGTCGTCGATGGCTCGTATTCTGTGTGACAATGGCAACAACATCAACTTCATGCAGCCTAAGGCCTTCCAGCAGATCAATCCTCTGTAAGAAGCTTATTAATTTAATTTATTTATGAGCCCGTGATGTCCCACTGCAGAGTAAATGCCTCACTCTCTTCCTTCCATTTCTCTCCGCTGGCTCTGGCCGGCCGAACCCCACTTTAAGTAGGCGGCCTTCTGAGCTACATCCACAACTTTGTTTGGGAACAAAAGTACCTACAGGGCTTAAAAATTTTGACACTAAGGTTCATCGGGTTGATTGACTCGAAACCCACACGATAGAAGCAGAAGAAGTAAGTTATCTTAGTTTATAGTTAGTTGGATTTATTCAAAAGTTTATAATAAACTCAACTCACTAATAAATTAGGATAAGGGTTTCTCCTAAATGCACTCAAAGATGTTGTATTGTAGCAGTAATAATTTAGTATGCAGAGTAGCTGAAGTTCTTTTCCTGACAGTAGGGTTTTACATCAAACATATATAACATATTAACTTTGAGACTTTCAGGTAAATAAATAATAAGGTTCTATAAATAGGACTCCAAAGCACTTGGGTTAGCTGCAGTATTAACTACAGTAAGGAAAATTCTGAAAATCCTGTCTGCGGTCGTAAAACATAATTTCTAATATTTGCGTCGTCACTGTAATCTGCCCACATGTAAGTAAAGCCGCTAAGACGCCCACCACCACGATTTATTAACTTAAAATTACAAACATTTATTTATAGTTAAGTTTATTTAAATTTCACAGTACAGGTTTCACAATTAAATTATATTGCGATCATAAGAAGAATCTCCTCTGCAATGTGATCGTCAAAATATTATAATTATGATCCAATTTGATGGATAACATAGTACAGACTATAAACGCTAAATGACGCCCCCATCAGTAAAACAAATCATAACTCACTAAAAATACAATGAATCGAAAACGAAAATCCGGTCCAATAGACTCAAATAATAGGTATAAAGATATTATATTCGTTTAATTTATTTATTCCAGTTACAAAAACATTTGTATTACAAATTACATCATAGAAATAACATAAATAATAAAAAAATACAAAGAAAATTTAACTAATTATCTATATCAATATCCATATCGTTGTGGTAACAGGAACAAAAATTGCCGATGGTGGCCGTTATTCGCAATTTGTCCTTGATTTCTATGAATCGCTAATTTATAAGGTTTTAAATTATTTTCAATACTATTATTTGAGTCTGCTGGACCGGTTTTTCAATTCACTGCGTTTTTAGTAAGTTATGATTTTTTCACTGATGGAGGCGCCACTTAGGCCAAAGCGGCACCTTAAATGAAATATATATATCTGTTTTATTTCAGATAGATAAAGGTAGGTACTAACTTTTACTTGTGTATTCATATCTTGGCCATATCAAAGTTATAAAATCTGCTCAACATTTTATATAAAAAGAACATCACTACATAGTATAAAACAAAGTCACTTTCTCTGTCCCTATATCCCTATGTATGCATATTTTTTTAAAACTACGCAACGTATTTTAATGCGGTTTCTTTTAATTGATAAAGTGATTCAAGAGGAAGGCCGATATGTACAAATACATGCATAATATAGTAGAGAAACACTGATAATTTCCGTGCGAAGCCGGGGCGGGACGCTAGTCATAAATAAAACTTAGGTACGTATACCTAGTTCTACAGGTTCATTAGTGCGTCCTCTATAAGAAAGATAAACTCTACGTGATGCTTTTGTAAAATTAACTGTAAAGTTCTCACCTTTATTTAAATTAAAATGTCTACTGACCTTGCAATCCCAAGAGAGCCATTTTCTCTGTAAAGAAATGCCCGCAGTCAAGTGGAAAAAATATTCCAATTGAACTTATTGCTTGCCACGTTTTCAATTTCTTTCTTAAACGAAGACACTTTCTTACTCACTTCTATTGAAACAAATAGATATCAGAAAGGAAATATGAAGTTTCTTGTACAATATCCTTTTTATTAGCAGAAACAGAATAGATATTGTGTCTAGTCATCCAGTTTTTTGTTAAAAGAAAACATGTTTCACCTGCATTTTTTCCACCGCGTCACAACAAAAATACTTTGAAGGGGCCACTACAAAAGACCGTGCTGTTATATCAGTAAAGCATTAGGTTCATAAAGGTGAATAGAGTGTACCTAGTTCACTCACATTCCAGACATGTTTGGGAAAAGTTTTTGATAAGGAGGTCACGAAATTCGACCCCGATTAAAAGGGAAGGGTAAACGAACCTTTTCATCACACTATATTTTTTGGACGCTATATTAAGGTGCTAATATAAGCTAAGTAAATACCTGTATCAAGTGATATCGTGCATATGAAAGTATATTGGAATCGCACTTCACTTTTTACTCCTTCCTTGTACTTCATTCGAGCTTTTAAAGAGTAGAAAATGAAAGACAATGAAATATATTTGTATGTTGTATTTTTTATTTTAGTCACTGTACTTATGGCGTATAGAGAAACATAATGACGACCATAGAGAACAGAAGAGGGAAGATTATAGGCCACGTGATACGACACGACAAATTCGCAAAGAACATCATAGAGGGGAAAATAGAAGGGAAAAGAGGAAGAGGGAGACCGAGACGTAGTTACCTTGACCAAATTAAAGAGAAGGTCAAGTCGTATCAAGAAGTAAAATCGTTGGCAGAAGATAGACCAAGTAGGCGATTACTCCATCGACAAGTGCTTAGGCACATAGGGATAAAGCCCCATTAGGGATAAAGGCGTGATTATATGTATGTATGTTAAGTACTAATGTTTACATATTAACATTTACATTAAAAACGTTACATGTAAGCTAAGCACATGCCAGTATATTAAGAAAAGTTCTCTGTCTCCCAAACTAGAGCCAGCGAATCTTGACCATAGAAGATTATTCTTAGCATAATCATGGAAAAAAATGCTATTCTAAATTTTAACAGAACTGTATATATTAAATTTATATCAGTGTGTATTTAGGTGTATATGTAGTAGATATGGGTAATGGTATGTAGTTATTTATTGATAATATTATTATTCTCTCCGATTTAAAAACACCTTCCTCAGTTTTCTCATAGTCTAGATTCAGTTAATACGTTTTATAACCATCGATGGAGCAAATCACTTGGTTAATGGGTATTTTCTTTAAACCTAATGGGTACTTACCATATACCCAAAATAAAAAGTTTTCGTGCGGATTGATTACAATCCGACCTCAAGGTTTTATAGCAGTTTAGGTTGCAGTCAGGTTTTAATTTATGAAGGACGTATATCAAAAATCTAACTGCCTACGTGGTCTAGAGCTCTGAGCCATGGGCTCTCAACCCGGAGGTCCCGGGTTCGATTCCCGGCGGGGGACAATGACGTTGTGTTGTTGTTTCTAGTTTGGTTAGGACATTGCAGGCTGAACACCTGATTGTCCGAAAAGTAAGATAATCCATGCTGTCGGATGGGCATGTAAATAGTCGGTCCTGCGCCTCTGGTCGTGTCAGTCAATCTGTCCTATCAGAATAAGAGACTGAAGAAATAGAGAGTGCACATGTGTGCACAAAAACACTTGCGCACTAAAAACAAGCCTGCGTCGTTGGCTGATCTCCGCGAGTTTGGCCGCCATCACCAAAAATCGGTGGGAGGACTGTTATATTAAAAATATCCTACGAAGTCCTATCTTTCATTCCCACTAGGTTGCTTGGAAAAGATCTCTTACAGAGATAAATTCGCCTTTGTAGCTATTAAATTACCTATATATAAGTATATAGTAAGTCCATGCTGGACTGGGAGTGAAAGAAAAACGAAGAATGTGCAAGATGCATTTCCTCCCGAGCATGCTGTTATAACCAGCTAAGGGATCCGAAGGTTTAAGTATATTGCAATTTAAGCGATTGGCTGACAATCTGTCACTACAGCAATTATACCTACAACTCTATCTTAAATGAACATCAAAACTTTGTCAGACGTGGCGGAACGACCTTTGTTTATGTCGTATAGACTCCGCTTACCCCATGAGCGATAAAAGCGTGATTATATGTATGTATGTACATACCACTGTCATACACACGAATTCAAGTTCTCAAACTTATGCTACGCAAAAACTAAGTAAAAGAAAAAGTTCATAACCATCAACGCGCCGCCGCGCCGGTATAACTTTCCCTCTCTATTAACTTTCCCACTATTCGGAGGTGTCCACAAGTAGGTTAATTTGTTGGTAAACTGTATGAGTTCCATAAACCAGACGGAAAATATAGGTATGAAACTTTGGCGTGTATTTGTAGACAGTTTTCGAATGTTTTTCTTTGGAAGTTGCTCTAAATATATAGTCCTCCTCAATTTCTTTCGGTGATGGCGGCTAGTCTTCTAGAGATCAGCCAACTGCGCAGGACTAGTTTTTAGTGCCAAGTGGTTGCGCTACACACAGGTGCACTCTCTATTCCTTCAATCTCTTATTCTGATGGGACAGATTGACTAACACCACCAGAGAGAAATCGAGCGCAGGACCGACAATTTACACGCCCATCTGACAGCATGGATCATCCTACTTTTCGGACAATCAGGTTATCAGCCTGCAATAACCAAACTAGAATCAATAACAGAAAGTCATTATCCCCCGCCAGGAATCGAACCCAGGACCTCCGAGGTGAGAGCCCATGGCGGGTTCGGGTCGGGAGCCTTTGGCTCAGACCGCTAGACCACGGAGGCAGTTGCTATAAATACGAAGAAACGAAGCAGAACAATATGATACCTTATGATACTCTCGGAGGAATACGTACCGAAACATTCAAATTGATTTTGAAATCCCCATACTTAGATAAGTATGGGGATTTTATTTTAATTTTATTTTAGGAAGGCAGAAGATATTTCAATTTTGTGTATAAAAAATAGTACATTATGTATTGTACATATTTGAGTGCTCAGAATGAAATATATAATTATATAGTATCGTCCATATACTTGGTTCTAACTTGACCAAAACAATTACCACATGATTCGGGGTTGAATTAATACACTTCGTAGTCGTGTTTATTACAAAAGGATTTGTTATATTACGTGGTGCTCCCAGCCCATATTACCATGTTACGAGTAACTTGAGGTCTAGCCCAAACCTTTATTTTCTTTGAAACTTAAAGTTTTTCATGAAATATAAAAAAAAATATGATTGGGAGTATTCAATAATTCATTGCTCAACTTTTAATCATTCAACTCAACATGGGCATCGGGCTTTCCTAATGGGAGGACACTGGGGTCAATTTTAGATACCAACGGCTAAAACTAAAATATAATCTAATTGGCACTTTCAAAATAATAAAATTGATAAAGAACAGACGATATATACTTTATGGTTTTACACTTTGTCCACTAAAATTTGACGCGGTTTTGCACGCGTTTCTCCAGTATTTCTGTCAATTTTATCCGGTCTATCATATGAAAGCGCATAAAAATGACAGATAACGCATAAAACATAACATAACATAAAAATAGTTTATTGCACGTAATAATACTACATACAACACAACAGATAACAGCAAAAAAACGAGTACAACACAGGCGGTGTAACACCCTATCCCTAATTAAATAATAATCTGATAAAATTAATATGGCCAAAGATAAATATGTGATCGTCTAATAAATTAGTTTATGTCAACTTAAAAGACCCATAAGTTGTGTATTCAAATAGAAAATTGAAACAAATCTAAGTTAAAATTGAATAGGGTAACCGTAATTGAAATTATGACGTAAGTAAATAAATTATTAGTAAAAAAAGTTCAGAATCAAATTCAGCTGAAAAATAACACAAAATGACAAAAAATTAAAATATAAATGAGTAATATAAAACATGCGACTCACATAAAATATTTTCAGCTGAAATTTAGGAATCAGGAATCTCCATCTTCTTTCTTCTTGCGCATCACTAATCCAAATAAAATAAAACCAAACATACTTTATATTAAGTCTCCCGGCTAATGTAGCGTGCTGAAAGGTACAAAGACTCAATAACCAGGAAAGGGAAATTGAATAAAGATCTTTAAGATCTTAGAATTACGATACCTAGGCAAATGAAATGGCCCTCCCTTCCAACCTACAGACCATGCCAACGCGCGAAAACCTTGCACAGACTAACACTAAACCCTAGTCTAATCTAACTTGCAAACCTTCCATCAAATTTTCCGATCATCTTAATACAATCACAAACTTCTTTCATACTACCAATCATTCATCAAAGTCATACAAATTACCTAATAACTGCAGTTTTGGTCACCTGTGACGGTGTACTAATGTTCAAACCTTTTAATAATCAATTTCTCTGTTCAGTTTGCAATATTGTATAATTTTCAAGGACTGCTGTTACAAAAATCACATGATATGCGCTAAGAAGTCAGTTCAAATGATAGAGACTGTGTCAAGAAATTATCACCTTTATAGCTGGCTACGTCAGCTGAGAAATAGACCATAATAGGTATTCATACCTATTCGAATAAATTCTCGAGAGGGATTAGGGGCCAGCTACTCTCGGAGCTCATAAGCCTTGTCGATGTGTATTTAATGTATGTAAAGTGTTATCCTGAAAAAAATAATAATTTAACATTTAAAAATATAAGTAATTGATTTTTTACAACTAATATCTTTAAAACACCGTGTTTTGTTTTAACGTGTAACACTGTATCTTAAAGACACATCAAAATATTCCTATTAGTTTTTATTGCATTTATTCATCCTCACACTCTCGCACACTGATATTTTACACATAACACACACCTCCTATTTCCTATTCTTATAACCCATTTCCCTACGATTATCACTGAATGATGTTTGAAAACTCGCAACACTGCCGGTACGAAAAGCTGAAACTATCACTTTATTACGAAATCGTCTATCTGTAAGGTTAAGAAACACTTACAGTAATAATCACAACGATGGACTTCGAATAAAACACAACGCCGAAAATAAACAACACACGATGCTCGGAATCGCCAATTTCCGCGTTCGAAGATCGTCCAGGCCCGTCAGCAACTGCCAACCCCCACTGCATGCCCGCTGTTCCTCTGTTTTTTTTAATCTTCCACGTTCTATGCTTTATTAAGACAAAGTAAAATATCTTTTGTAACATTCAAAATTTTATAAATTTATTAACTAATTACGATTTTATAAACTAATTATTCTATATGTAATGATAAACGATCGTTACAGCGGCCTTATTGCTAAGGTAGCAATTTCTTCCAGGCAACCTTTGGGTGAAAGAAAAAAGTGTAGCGGTAAGCGGGATAGTGCAAACCTAGTCATATAGGTATCCTAAATACATTACATTACATATAATACATAAACTAAGTACAAGCTACTACATAGATATTTCTAAAATAAACTAATACATAATATATAATAAACTAATGGAAGATAGGATAATGCAAACTACAATCAGAACTAGTCGAAGGAAATGACAGCAACAGTATCTACAGCACAGGATAAAAATGAAGGAAACTAAAGATTTGGCAATAATTATTTGTTCCAAGGAACCTTTTTTAATTCGGCTCTTAAAAGTCTCAAGAGATGGTGGACTATAAATCAAAATCTGGGGAGAATGTTATCTCCTGTCCTTTTCCAATGTTTTAAGTCTGAAAGTGACAAATAGATTTTAATTTTAGTTTTAGCCGGGAAATCTAGAATCGAACCCATTGACTTGACAATGTTAAGTGTGGGTTGGTTAGAGCAGTCTTTTTTGCACACGAAGAAGCAGCAGCTCCTTGGAGCAGCTCATTTCCATAGTTATTTGGTTCTTTGGTATTTACCCCCCAATATTCGAAAACCCCACTTGATAAGAAGAAAATACCGTTTAGTCACTTTCTATGATGACCACGGGAGGAGATGGGGTGTTGCTAGTTCTTCCTAGCACTACTTAACTTCAATGATTTTCATTTATTTGTTTTTCTTTTTACAGGAATAAGCTGGTTTCCTGCAGTCAGATACCGATTGTAGATCTATCGTTATGGCAGGAGGCGGGTTCAGTCGCCTTTGGAAAATGATCGTTATATAGTTGACTTTAAAGATAATTTTCAAACAGTTCCGTAAAACATAATTTATTATTAAAGTTACCATGCCATGGTTGTGAAAGAGTTGTTGCTTTAAGTAAGCATGTCGAATGTATCATATTACCTTCTCAAATATTTCAAACAAGAACCGTACAATATATTGTTCAATTCCTATGACTCACGTAATAATATTTGTGAGTGAAAGACAGATTTGATTTGCCATTGTAAGGATATCTTGTTTAAAATATTTGACAGTGAGTGTAAGTATAAATAAATCTGAATATCTATTAATACTTCACAATGCTTCAAGAAAAGTACAAACATCTGTTTTTTTTATGTACAGTTTCATAGTTTTCTTAGGGACGGTATTATTATAACTAACATATTTTTTTATATTATAGTAACGAACTTACCGTATACCGTTAATTTATTTGTACATATTTCAGATAAAAAAAGGTTGATTTTATATATAGGTATGTATTTTCATTTTTAGTATGAAGGTACTATCAATATATTTCATAAACAAAGTAAATTATTTCTAAATTATTTTGTTGCTGTCATCGCAAATATCATATTAGTCATAATATGTGCTACATAAACCACACGATCAAATATCTTGATGAACTATTGTTATTATGCACATTATTAATGATGGACATTATTATTAAATCATTTTTACATTTAAGTGACAGGTATAATCAAAATTACATTCAAGATAATGGATCTGAGATAATAATATTTACTTAAAATATACCTACATATACATAACCCTCCAATTAACTTTCATAACTATTAGTAGCTATGTATTTTGATAAGTATGTTCTATTTTGTAACTTTTGTATGCGATTTGTATGTGCATTATGTGTAAGTTCTATTGTTTCAGATGTGCCTTTTTAAGTGTTTGTATGATTTGTAAATAAAATAAAACGATATTATAAAAGTGTTTTTTTATTTTATTTTTTTATTTTATTTTTATTTGTTTTGTTCTGCTCACAAAGAAAGGTGAAAAACCTAGCCGACATAAAATAAATTTACAAACACTTGATAATATGTAGGATTTGAGTGTAATAAGTTCAAATTCACGTTCCCTGTATGAAACACAAAGAAACTTTGAAAACTTACATAATAAGTAAATGTACGAGTATATCTTAATATAGTAAGTGCTTAAATTTGATAGCATAAACTAAAAACTTGCGTATCTTGCAATACGATATCCAAAATTTATAAATAATTATCATTCCATTTTACCAAACAATCCTTACAAACACGTTTGATTTTTTCGAATACAATTTCAAATCGTTGTAAAATTCCGTATCCATTGGAGCCGATATCGAGATACACGTTGGCAGTAACGTGTGCCATCAATTACATCTACAGGCTGCATACGAGTACAGGCTGGCAGAACAAATTATAGGTAAGGTTCGAAAAAATTACGCTCACCAGTGCCCGTATTTATAATCAGCTCTTAAAAGTGACAGCGAGTTTGAGTTCGTATCAGAAATATCATTTCAGTACAAATCGACCTGTAAAACCCATACTTAATATTGCTCTCAATCTTGAGAGAGCTTTAAAAATGCGAGCCTAGATCCTCATTGGCCATATTTGACGAAACTACGATAACACTGATATAGATTCAAGCCTAAATTTGTAATTAGTATTTATAGTATTTAGATTACACCTCAGTTAATAACCGTTCACTCTAATCTATATAAGCATAAATTTTTGAAGTGACATGATCAAGATCAGTTCGTTTCTAATGAGGTCCCTCTTACATACACACATACACTCACGCCTTTATCCCTAATAGGGTAGGCAGAGCGTAAACGACCTAAACAAAGGTCGTTCCGCCACGTCTGACAAAGTTTTGAGGGTTATTTAAGATATATTTGTACGTATATTGCTCTAGTGACAGGTTGTCAGCCCATCGCCTAAATTACAATATACTGAAACCCTCAGATCCCTTAGCTGGTTTTTACAGCATGTTTGGGAGGAAATGGCACATTCTATGTTTTTCCCTCACTCCCAGTCCAGCATGGAAGGGCCCTCTTTGTACGCTTATTACGGAGAATTACAGATATGTATGTAGGTCTATGAACCCTGAGTCTTTTAGGTTTGGATTTCAACACACAATGAATTTAAAATATGCTTTAAAAGTTTCTAGGGTAACAGTAGCAAACTAATAGCATAGGTACGTACCGGGTATTCGGGACAGCGTCCCGCAAACTGATAGGGGTTGATCAGTCAACGAAACTGAACAACTTTCCTCTGGAAATTCTTTCCGGAATGTTACCTTCCTATACTAATTGACCACCTCGATCAGATAATTTGTACTTATGGAAAAACCATCTTTTTTCACTTCCTGAAACAAGCTCCTGGTGGAAATTGTTCAGTGTCATTGACTGAGCAACCCCTATCAGTTTGAGGGACGCTGTCCCTTACACCCAATGTAGTTTTACAGTTAGCTGGCCACCGGTATCGCTGACACACTACAATCGTTTCGACACGGTGAAGTGAACTGTAGTGAGGAAAAGGCAATAACTTCACTGCAATATCCTGCTTTTTTTGTTGTCCTCGCTACTCGGTTCAGTTTTCAAACATATGAGCAGCGACGCGCAATATTGTTATTTTCGCGCTACAAACTAAGATTGGATAAGATGGTTTTACTCGCAAAGCAATTTGCTTTGTGACATCGCTACAGCGTTGTTACTCGATTTTTGAAAGATATTACAGACAGATTCAAATTACGTACTACGGCAGCAATATGTTGGAAAATGGTTGCCAATTATTATAATACGTACATACATATAGTCACCCCTATATCATAATAGCCATACTATGAAAATTATAAATGAAATATGAGAAAACTTTGTGCCGTAAAACAAGCATAATTTTATGAATTACGGAATAGATCAATACTTGTATGTATCGAAACTCTGTTAAAAATTAGTTTGTTTCAAATGTCAATGATTATACAAATGAATTGGTATATTATATATATATATTTTGTAAATTCCGGCTGGTTGTGGGATAAACCATTTAAAAGCTGCTTCGCTGGTGTGCTGTGGTGCGAAAAACACGTTTTGCGGCGTAATGCTTTATCTTTGCTCCTATTATTATCCGCTTCTTTTTAAAGCCAAATCTGCAATAACTCACAGATGAATTTTATACGATACAGCTTTAATGTATTATTATGCATTAGTCCAAAGATAGGTCCAGTAACGGTTCCCAAAGACGAATGTTAATTAATTTAGCTTTAATTACTATTCCAAATAACTAGCTAATAATATTAACATACCGACTGGTAGCTATTTAAAGACTTACAAAAGAACAGACTCATGGCCCTATGAACCAAGCTCTAACGCCTTTATGGTAATCAGGACGTGATTGGCCTAAAATTTCGCTATTATTGGGTCCCATCTTTTTTCTTCCATGCTGGACTGGGAGAGATAGAAAAACATAGAATGTTCCAGCTGCCCTTCCTCCCGGGCATGCTGTAGAAGTCAGCAAATAGATTCGAGTGTTACAGTGTATTGTAATTTAGGCGATGGGCTGACAACCTGTCACTACAGCAATACAAATCATCACAATCTAAAATTTGCCCTCAATTTTTGTCAGACGAGGCGAAAGCGCCTGTTACGAGGCGTTTTACGCTCTGCCTATCCCGTACGGGATGAAGGCGTGATTTTATGTATGTATGTATCCTTTATCAGTATTTAAAAATTGAATTTGGTGCCCGACGAAATTGGATTTGAGTGTGTTATGTGCGAGATCAGGGGAAGTGGCCAGATTATAAACGAATAATCTCCCTTAGTGATTTATCAGCTTTTTTTATAAGATCTTTATTGGGAGATTGTTTATTGTAGGAGAAAATTAAACGAAAGTACCGATTACCGGCAAGGTCGCCTTCTATGTCCTAGCTTTTTGATTAAGCCAGCAGCGTACTTTTCGAAAAAACTTGATGAATTTGCTACATAATAACGAAATTACAAATTTTATTGCAGCTGCTGTAATAATATTGGCGGATATTATGAAATGGTCCAATACTGGCAATCTTACCATAAGCCGACAGTGGTAGCAATTCATAGTTGCATAAATCACGACTTAACTAATATAAAGCTATAACCTGTCCTTATCTAATAGGAGAGGACAAAAAGGGACGGTAACAATTTTAATAATCAGATTTAGTTATGTTGTGCCCTCAAGGAATCGGTACCAATATTGATTTTTATATTCACACTCTATTAAATACATACAAACAGCTACGATGAGATGAAAGGTATATAAAAATAAAACTCTCATTGCCTAGGTAAATAACACTGAAAGGCACTCACTTTTCTCCTTATGAGGGTTAAGAACGAGGTACTTTAGGAAACCATTTTTGTCCGTCATTCGTCAGCTTTTGCCCCTCTTAGCTAAGAAGAGCCTCAGAACTATCTAGTTTTATCAGACTATGGTTATTGCTAGACCTAATAAAGTGACCTAAGAAATTTCTCTTTCAAGTTGGCCAAAAAGTAAATACTGTTTTTGTGAGAATAATGTGTGCAATTTATCTCAAGTTTCGGGTTATACTAGATATTTTTAAGTAACTAGTCGAATTTAGCATTCCTAGTTAATTTGAACTCGACTTTATTTGTACCTGCTATTTTTTTTCACCTCCTGAAGGGAATTCTTGGTGACAGTTGTTCAGCATCGTTGACTGAGCAACCCCTATCAGTTTGCGGGACGCTGTCCCTTACAACCGGTATTAAGTCTGGTGGGAGCTAACGCACAGACGACATGATAAAAATGAGAATAAATATGGATGATGCCTTCTCCAATCAGTGAATGATATAAATAAATAAACCCTAGAACAGTAATAAATAAATAAAATAAAAAGTGCTTCATTTCCATTTTCTTATGTCTAGGTAATTAACAAAGGTTGGGACACTTCTTTTAAGTAAAAAATACCTGTGCTAGAAGGCCCCGCTCCTCCCACGGGTTATCGTAAAGACGTGTTACAATTAAAATACAATCTAAAAAAAAAAAAAAACTTAGAAAAGTAAACATTAAAACTATTCTAGGATGCTATTTTATAGGTAGTGTAGCAGTTGTGTAGTGTGTGTGTGTGTGTGTGTGTATTTATCGTATCCTTTCTTTCTTTTACGACATCATTGTTAGTAGGGATTCCGTTTCATCATAACTTAAATTTTGAAGATATTGTGTAACCACCTGTTTATAATCATGGTACGTCATAGGGTAAATATGCAACTTTTTATTTAAGGAGTTGTATAAAAAAGCAAATTGCCTATCAAATTGACTTCTTGCATATGAGGTTTTGACAGGACGAGAGGGAGCAACCCTGTGCACCATTCGCCTGTTTAACAGTGGTTTAACTTCAGAACCCGATGGTGTAGTGGATAGGGCCGCTGCCTCCTGAGCGGGAAGTCGTGGTTCAAATGCCAGTACATTTGTATTTTGATATTCAAATTTAATTAGTACGTTTATTCGGCGCTTTTTCCGTGCTTCGGAAGGCACGTTAAGCCATTGGTGCCGGTTAATATAATTAAATACCGTAGATATTAGTCGTTAAGCCATGTCAGAGAACAGTGCTAAGCATTGGCGGCTTGAAAACTAACCTAATCTAGGATTGGGTCTGTTTTCCCTTCTGGATTGCGGAGGTCAGATGACAGTTGCTCTGTGTGAAAACCAGTACCCTCGTTCAATCACCTAGATTAGGTAGCTGACCCCGAGAATTACTGGATAAGGCTAGGGAGATGATGATCAGTGGTTCTTAACCGGTGGTCCGCAGACCACTCGTGATCCCTGGCAGTATCCCAAGTGTATACAATAACTCCTAGTACAATACGGGGTGTAAGGGACATCGTCCTGCAAACTGATAGGGGTTGCTCAGTCAACGACACTGAACAACTTTCATCAGGAAATTCTTTCAGAAAGATAAAAACTGATTTGGCTTTTCCATATAAATACCTGACCGAGGTGGACATTTAGTATGGAAAAGCCAAATATATTTTTTCTTCCTGAAGGATTTTTTTAGTGGAAGTTGTTCAGTGTCGATAACTGAGTAACCCCTGTCAGTTTTCGGGACGCTGTCACTTACGCGTGGTATTAGTATCTACTGTATCGTGTTAGTACCTACACTTTATAACATAACCTTGAATCTTATTCTGGAATACTAATCACGTGTTGTCAGAGTCAGAATAGACCCCTTTTTCGATTTTCCTGCTAACTTTTTAGTGATTAGAAGACGTGATAGGATTTAACATCGCCCGGGTAGCTTTGTACTCCAATTCCTAATGACAGTTGAGAAATTTAATTTGCAGATCGTTTGACCGGCGTCCAGGGAACCTATGTCACCCTATGTGGTGCCCCCCCCCCCATACAAGGCACATCTATTGTCTTGCAACGCGTGCCCTTCATCTTGCACGCAAGAAGACCTGGAGTGGTAATTTTGAATCACTCAAATCAAGCAAAATTCGCATGCCATTTATATACTATTTGGCATAGGAATGTTAGTCTTTCGTATGTGCAATGGAGTCCGAGTGATTCAAAAAAACGACTCCTGTACAACGCCACTGACGTCGCAGTGCGTTTGGCAGAGTAATCGAAAATGATATAAAGCGCGGTCGAAATTGATATAAAATCGCATAAACGATCGACACGACAAATAGAAGAAGGCAACTACCGTTGCACCCGATAATGAATTACATACCACTGGAACCACAGGCAAAAAGTGGACTTATTGTAAGTAAAAATATGGGACGTAACAAAAAACATTCAACCGCAGACAGGAAGGGAACCTGCGTCCTTGGAATACCGCCCCAACGCTCTAGCCAACTGAGTTTCTTATTATAGTTAGCTTTTGAGGACGTAGGAGGAAAATGTTAGAAGATAGACTACTTGCCTCGTCGTTTGAGGAGTTTTCTGTAGTCATCTATTAAGAGAGCAGTACAATATACCGGGTGTAAGGGGCAGCATCCCACAAACTGATAGGGGTTGCACGACACTGAACAACTTTCACCAGGATTTTTTTCCAGAAAGTGAGAAAAAGATTGGCTTTTTCATACATATTTACTGATAACATTGGACAATAGTGGACATATTGTGTGACAAAGCCTTATTTCCAATTCTGAAAGAATTTCCTGGTAAAAGTTGTTCAGTGATGTTGACTAAGCAACCCCTATCAGTATGCGGTACGCTGTCCCTTACACCCGGTAAAACATTCATACTTGGGTACTCTACTGCCATTTTGCTGGATTTATCATTTTGTTGACTTTTTATCTAGATTTTTATAATAAAGTTATTTTTTTTCCATATAACATGCAAACATCGGCTCAAGACGTGTAAAATGTTTGCTATTTTTGAGACGTCTTGAAATTGGTATGTAAATAAAGTTCAGTCTACCTACACACTTATCAAAAACTATTTTACCTACTCGTTACAAAATTTTATTCATGTAAGAAAATATTTATATTTTATGCTCCATAACATTACACTATAAAAAATATTCTAGTAACAGCGTTTTATAAAGTAAAAAATCAAAATATCGTGCCTCATTTATAAAAATATGGTTTTTTTTCTGCAATACAGATAAAATAAGTTCCTATTTTATATCGTTCAAGTAAGTAGATATTGGCCACGATTCGGCATAAATCAGATACAGTAAAACCACACCCGTCATTATACGTCTTGAACGAACAGAAAAGGATGGCAGTAGAGTCGGACTTATTCTTCCATGCTGGACTGGGAACGAGAGAAAAACATAGAATGTGCCAGCAGCATTTCCTCCTGGGTATGCTGTAAAAGCCAGTTAAGGGAGCCTAGGGTTTCAGTATATTGTAATTTAGGCGATGGGCTGACAACCTGTAACTTCAGCAATATACCTATAAATCTATTCTAAATAACTAAAAACTTTGTCAGACGAGGCGGAACGACCATTGTTTAGGTCGCTTACGCTCTGCCTACCCCATTAAGGATAAAGGCGTGATTATATGTATGTGTTAGTGCAAAACGATTTTGATAAGCCTCAAAAAAAATCCTTATGGCAGAAGGGTAACCATTTGACACATTAAATGACTCTTTTTTAAATTAAAAATGATCATCATGTCAGTAATACTTTTTTAAGTAAAGGCCAGTACTTTAATTTTATACATCAAGCCCTTTAGACTCCAATTAATACAGGAAGGTACATCAAATCAAACTATCTAGACTATAAATAATCCTTTATCATGCATATTTGAGTTTTAAACTATAAGCTTTCTTTACTAATCTGATTCAATTTTGCATTTTGCGCTGGACTAAGTGATCCTGTTACGGTTTGGAAAGCTTCTGTCCTATCTCATTTTGGCCATATTTTGGAATTAAAATGTTTGCTCAAGTTTGCAAAAGTAACGAAGCGTTTTGTACAATTAATGAGATTCAAGATAATAGTAAATTGTTAGAACGTAACGTGCCTATAAACATTAAAATATCTCCAATTTCAATAACCGTTTATTGGCACATTATTATAAAAAAGTGTTAATTTCGGTTAGTTCGTGTTTTAAATAAATAATCATGGACTGCGTCGCTAAACTTCTATGTAAGTATAAAAATTGCAGTGTAATTTAGCACTTGTTGTTTGCTAAATAAAAAGATGATCTTAAAATGAAAAAATGTCACATCAGTAGCTCAACAGAGCAAATTCTTTGCTACTTTGTAGCACTTCAACTTGTTCCATGTCATATTACGAGTAGTTATAAATTGTCTAATATAAATAATGTTTTACAACATATTATGTTTCAGTGTTGCTTTCGTTAATCACATTATCATACGGAAAAAGTGTTGAAATTCAAATAGAAAGTGAAGATCTTATGCAGATTATTGGACCATTAATAGCAAATCCTGCAGCCACACCACAAGAAAAATTTGCTGCCAACGATATGGCATCTAACCCTACATCAAAAACACAAAATGTCGATGATAGAGTTCTGGCGCCTATTCAACCAAATCTTAATGTAGACCATTTCGATGAAGATTATTTAGATAAGCAAGTTAAACTGGAGAATCAAATAATGAATTTGATGGCTAAAGATAAATTCAGAATACGTGATGAAAAACCTTACGTGAAAAATCCAAATGTATTCAAAACAGTTTTTCAAAACACAGAAATGCTCTTAAATACGATCACCAAAATGATACCTAGTTCAAATTAGTTCAAATCAAAAGCATCTAATCTGGTTTTATAAATAATATCCCTTAGACGTTAACACAATCTTCCGTTGATCTTATTAGATACTAGCGACCTGCCCTGGGTTCGCACGGAAATCATCAGTGTTTCTCTACTATATTATGCATGTTTCATACATATAAACCTTCTTCTTGAATAACTCTATCTAAGCATACATAGAGATATAGGGACAGAGAAACGACATTGTTTTATACTATGTAGTGAAATATGCCAAAAAATGGTGCACCTAATTATAATAAATTCATTTTTACTCAATATGTTTTTTTATTTCATTAAAAGGTAGGTACCTACTTATTTATTAATACAATATTCCATTTATTTGCAGTTCTTATAACTATAATTAATCAGAAACCAATTGGCGTAAAATACTTTGATATCAATAAACTCGTTATTTAATACTAACAGAACTTTACAACAAGTTCTTAAATGTTTTACTTGCTTCAAGTTTTAAGCCATGACTGTGCTGAAAATATTTGGTAAGAAATATTTGAATAACATTCTTTGCATTCAAATCAAGCATTTTATATAACATACATAACTTCTCCTTACTCTTTAGTTCTTTTAAGCCTCGCAACGGCTACTTTTGGAAAAAGTGTCAAATTACAATTTGAATTCGAAGACATACTTAAGTTGCTTCCGTATTTAGCTGGCTCCAATCACGTAAGCCAAGTAAGTTCCACTTTAGCTAGATCGGCTAAAGTTCGTGCTGAACCTACTCAAGGCAGATTTTATAACCCCTATCATCCAGAGGATAATATTCCTGATGCTCAAGAAACTATACCGATAGATCAAGAAGATGTTAAAGATGAAGTTACTAAAGAAATAATTAACAGAAATTCAAAACTTGGGGAC
The DNA here is from genome assembly GCA_949820665.1 of Scrobipalpa costella. Lineage (NCBI taxonomy): Eukaryota > Metazoa > Arthropoda > Insecta > Lepidoptera > Gelechiidae > Scrobipalpa > Scrobipalpa costella. The sequence goes on along the minus strand of OX463296.1, from coordinate 13,407,672 downwards.
AAATATTCAATGATCCGACAAATGAAAGCACGTAAACAACAGAAAGTCGATTTAGATATAGAAAAAGATAACGATAATTTCATAAAAGATAAACAATCAATAAGCGAAGATGAATTAACAGATTTTGCTAACGATGTCGCAGCTCTATCAACTTCTGTTCAAAAGATAACAAAAGATTCTGGAAATACGAACAACTTGTTTCAAATTTCCATTACCACCACACCATCTGTAGTCGACATCATCGAAAATCCAAGCAACAATCAACAAAACACCGACGATGACAGATCTGGTTTTAAATTTTTACAGAGAAGATTTGTTAAAAAAACACCTCAAAGTTCCGTTTCTTCACAGAGTAAACCAGCTTTTGAACCAGTTAAAGACGCAGATAACTTTTTGGGTTACAAAATATCTGAAAATGAGCCTTTCAAACATTTAAATGTCTCCGAAAATAAAAACAATCCCCAAGAACTTATTATAAAGGCAAACAATGTCAAATTAGGAGACCAAAGCACACCATATGATGCCCATGTTGTAAAACGAAATTTAGCAGAAAATATGAAAATTAAAATAAAAGAAAACAAGAAATATTTTGGGTTTGTTATAAATCCTGAATCGAAAGTAACAAAAGACCCGGCGAAGTATTTGATTGACCCAGCGGAGCAGGATATGAAATTAGCAGATAATATTGCATTAAAAGAAATTGCAAAATCAGCAGATAGGTTTGTGTTACCTCTAGTAGGTGGTTCTAATGATGGTTCTGTAATGCAAAAGCAAACAAATATAAATAATCCATCATATGGGTTGGAAATTGAGAAAAAGAAGTACGATAATTCAGCATTTGGTATTCCAATTCTGGCGTAAAAGAATCAATAAACATAATTGCAAAAATTAGTTTTATTTACTTTCCACAACCACAAACATGACTTTTAAATTTTGTACCCGTTCTTTTTTGGTACGTAGATAAGTACTTCTTAGAAAAAGAGGTATCCTGTTTAAACTAAAAAAAAATAAAAAAAATAAATGTCTTTATTTTAAAACAAGTACAAACGAATTATATTTACGGGGCTTCCCATTAAGTAATTAGTAAATACTTGTAGTGGGAATGCTCCGCTGTTCCATCAGGTTATTAAACAAAAATGGAACTTTTATATTAGTTAGGTAAAACTTAGGTTTAAGATTGCAAAGATAAGAAAGTAAGGAAAAGTACCCATAAATTATTTCCCCTTTAGTTAGTATTTTTTGTGCTAACAAAAGTGTATGTGCCTGAAAAGTGTAAAGTGTTAATGCTCAGTGTACGGTCGGAAATAGATGACAGTTTAACAGCCGAGTGTAGGAATTTAAATTACGTTAATGCCAAACGGAAAGTTAAGAAAGATTGCCTTGCGATCAGAGATGTAACACAGTATCTATTCTACAGTTAGGTGAGCTGAGTACTAACCTAACCTAACCTAACCAGGACTCTAGATACAGGTCAGTTAAGAGACCAGCTCCATCCCACATGCACTACGGTGAAACCTTGGGATCGGTAAAAAGATCACATGCAGAATGGAGGTTAAATCATACTTAGTCATATGATCAGCTTAGCTTGTTCTTTTTATGAGATTCTCAAACACTAAAGAAATAAAATCAAGTAAAGGGTAAAATACAATTTGTTTTTTTATATCAAGTTCAGGACAAAATAAGAAATACTTACTTAGTTTTTTATCTGGCAACATCCCAACTTGCGCCAAACTCAATCACAATTTCTTGAATTGTTTCACAGCTTAAATAACATTGTCAAGACTAAAACGTGGCCCGATTAAAGTTTACATTTTATATGCAGGTACTATTGTATCTGTTTTTAAATTGAATATGTTTTGCGTCTCTAACTTCAAAATACCTATAAAGATATTTTTCAGAAATTGCATTAGGTATGTTCAATACAATACAATACAATACAATACAATACAATAAGGGTACTGGTTGTTACACAGAGCGACTACCATCTGACCTCCGCAACCCAGAAGGGAAACCAGACCCAATCCTAGATAAGGTCAGAGTTTTCAAGCCGCCTATGCTTAGCACTGGCCTCTGATATGGCTTAACGACTAATATCTACGGTGTCAAACAATATTAACCGGGACCAACGGCTTAACGTGCCTTCCGCAGCACGGAAAAAGCGCCGATTAAACGTACATTTGAAATTCGAAAAACACATTGGTACGTGGTGGGATTCGAACCACGACTTCTCAGGAGGCAGCGGCCCTATCCGGTACACCATCAATTATATCATTACCATTCAATTTAGATAACAATTCATTTAAGCTCGTAGTTATAAAGCAATATTAAACTTGAGACCAATATTAAGTAGGGATTTATCAGACCATTTTGTAATGATATGACATTTCTGATACGAACTTAAACTAGCTGTCAGTGTCATGTGATGTTTACCAATACGGGCCTTGGCGAAATACGTGTATCCTAAATATAGAGATGTAAAACCATTAAAAAAAAAACGAGCCGTAGTAAAAAATTGGCTAGGTGTTACATTTCAAATTCAGTATCAAGCTTACAGAGAGCGCAATAAACCATTCAATTTCAATAGCATACAATTTAGCCCAATAAATTTCACAATAGTAGTATTTGATTTCTGTGCACGTTTTGGGACAGCCTCAATATTTGTTTACCAACACTTAGTTTTGACGCGTGCAGCCAGACGTGTGGAGTGAATGGTGCCGCTTTTGTTGTAAACACAAACATAACATATATTAGTTTGATCCTGTTCCTGTCACTTTGTATTAATTGAATAAAATATAGATCAACCGGGAATTTTGTGCACCTGTCAAGTCGCCACTATAGCTGTCGTTGCTTCAATCGCTGTCAGTGTAACATAGACAAAATTTAGTTCCTAATATCGCCGACTGAACAGTAATGGCGGTCTCACTATAGATACTATATAATTCTATCAAAGAAGTACTATATTGCTTTAAATAAGACGACACCATCTAGCATGCTGTCCTTTATTAGGCGGTATACTTCACTTTGACAGGATTAAAATCACCCGATGTGTTGCTGTCTGTTTTTTTTTCATTTAAATAATAGCAAGCGACAGGACGAAACTTAAATAGGTAAAGTTGCGTCTACACCAGAATCAGCACTAATATGGACGCAAACAACTAACACAATTTTTTTGCAGAAAATCGAGTAAGAGACATGACATGTCATACTATTCAATTTATTCAATACAAAATTGTTTTTCTTTATTAGTAAGTAGCGACCCGCCTCGGCTTCGCACGGAAATTATCAGTGGTTCTCTACTATATTATACATATAAATCTTCCTCTTGAGTCACTCTATCCATTAAAAGAAACCGCATCAAAATCCGTTGCGTAGTGTTAAAGATTTATGCATACATAGAGGTATAAGGACAGAAAATGCGACTTTTTTACACTATCTAGTGATTTAACGGGGCGAACATAAAGATAATATTTCTCTGTTTCTTTTATTATCACAAATTTGGTTAGGACATTGCAAGTTACAGAATTGAGATCTCAGAAAATTGTTTTCACCAAAAGTACAACTTTAGTTTGATCGATCGTTTTACGCTTGTCGTGACATCGCATACATTATCAAGACTTACTCTTAGTACTTTAGTACTAAAGTACATTAAGATAACCACTAGATTGCATTAATGTGTAAGTACTAAAACAATTGTCTGTGAATCTGTGATCAGAATAGGCAGAGTGTATTCTTTATTAATTTATTATAATTTCAGATAACATACATACATACATATAATCACGCTTTTATCCCTAATGGGGTAGGCAGGGCGTATACGACCTAAACTAAGGCTAAGGTCGTTCCGCCACGTCTGACAAAGTTTCAGATAAAATAGTTTAATGCCATATTTATAGTCTGTCAACGTCGTGCTTACCGCGCCTTAGGGGTACAGACGTGCGCGGGGACGCGGTAACGGGGGTGCGGGCGGTGAAGCAGGAGGGTGAGCGAGCACGACGCAATGTGTTCATGTTCGCAGTTTACCATCTTTTATCTTTTCTTTATTCTATTCTATTCAATCCTATGTCTCCGCCTTATCTTAAAGAAAGATTCCCTTTCCACTCTGTTACTCTTAATCGCACACTTCGCCCTTCGCGTTACCTCTGTCTTACTATCCCATCTCATTCTACCAATTATTACTCTAATTCGTTTACAGTTCGTGCAGTAAGGCTTTGGAATCTATTGCCTGCGTCTGTAAGACAAGCTTCTTCATTAGATTCTTTTAAAAAACACCTTATAGCTCACTATCTTTCTCTACCTTAACCGCTTGCACTTGCGTATTTCCCGGAATAATTTGGTTGTAACATTTTCTTTCATTAATATTAAATATGTTTATATATGTATTATAATATTTATGTATTTCTATGTAGGTATAAGTAATTTATATGTATGACTATTTATTGTTATTAATTATACAAATACACCTAAGTAGCTTATTTACTTACCTATACAATATATTGCCTAAAATGTATACCAGCCCACTAGTTCAACTTTTTATTTTCGTGTACCCTAAGGTTGCCTGGAAGAAATTGCTGCTTAGCAATAAGGCCGCCTATTTGTACTGCTATTTGTTTAATTTCATTTTATTTCCTCTTGTGTCTTTTCTGTGCAATAAAGTATATTCTTATCTTATCTTATCTTATTACATATATAATTTTATAAATGAAATAGAGGTCAAATATTTAGGTTCCTATTTATCGTATTATATGTCAAAATTTGGTGATACACGACGCCACTGTTTTAATGTGTCACATTACGTATAATATGTCTATCATAAAATCGACGTTCGTTATCACAAATTGTACAGCAGAAATACAGTACGATACCAAACCACTACAATTCTACGTTATTTTATAGTAAAAGGACCGTCTTAGAAACTGAACTGAATTTGCTGGGAGTAATTTAAAAGAACTTTCACGGTAAGCGAGTCTTCTGCCGCACTGCAGATTCAATTACACTTCTAGATCGATCCATTATCAGAAACATGCCCTTTGCAGCTTCCTTTTTCTACTTTATCTAGCTTTAAATGAACTCTGGGATAAAGAAAATCAGATTCTGACAATTCCATATATTATCCTTGTTCCATACCAATACTACATTTAGCTTTATTTCTTGAGAAATGTGCTTTTATGAATTACTACATCCCGTTACTATTTTTATGACTTATCTACTTTATAAACCTACTAGCTGTCTGTCTCAAGTGCTGTTTATCAATACAGGCCTTAGTAAAAAATTGGCTCGTTGTTACATTTCAAATTCAGTATCAAGCCTACAGAGACCGCAATAAACCATTCAATTTCAATAGCATACAATTTAGCCCAATAAATTTCACAATAGTAGTATGAGATTACATTGCCTATTAAATTATTGAATTTATAGCCAATACACGAACCTATAAAATATTCTGTGCACGTTTTGGGACAGCCTCAATATTTGTTTACCAGCACTTAGTTTTGACGCGTGCAGCCAGTCGTGCGGAGTGAATGGTGCCGCTTATGTTGTAAACACAAACATATCTTATATTAGTTTGGTCCTGTTACTTTGTATTATATGAATAAAATATAGATCGACCGGGATTTTCGTCCACCTGTCAAGTCGCCACTATAGCTGTCGTTACTTCAATCGCTGTCAGTGTAACATAGACAAAATTTAGTTCCTAATATCGCCAACTGAACAGTGATGGCGGTCGCACTATAGATAAAGTACCACAACAGCTGATTATAATTCTATCAAAGACGTTTATTGCTTTATATAAGACGACACCATCTAGCATGCTGTCCTATATTAGGCGGTATACTTCACTTTGACAGGATTAAAATCAGCCGATGTGTTGCCGTCTGTTTTTTGTTTAAATAATAGCAATTGACAGGACGAAACTTAAATAAGTTAAGTTGCGTCTACACCAGAATCATCACTAATACGGACGCAAACAACAAACACAATTTTTTTGGCAGAAAAACGAGTAAGAGACATGACATGTCATACTATTCAATTTAATCAATACAAAATTGTTTTTCTTTATTAGTAACTAGCGACCTGCCCCGGCTTCGCACGGAAATTATCAGTGTTTCTCTACTAAATTATGTATGTATTATACATATAAACCTTCCTCTTGAATCGCTCTATCCATTCAAAGAAACCGCATCAAAATCCGTTGAGTAGTTTTAAAGATTTATGCATAGGGATATAGGGACAGAGAAAGAGACTTTGTTTTATACTATGTAGTGATTTAACGGGGCGAACTTAAGGATAATATTTCTCTAATTATTTTATTATCTCAAATTTGGTTAGGACATTGCAAGTTACAGAATTGAGATCTCAGAAAATTGTTTTCACCAAAAGTACAACTTTAGTTAAATCTGACCGTTTTAGGCTTGTCGTGACATCGCATTCATTATCAAAACTTACTCTTAGTACTTTAGTACTAGAGTACATTAAGATAACCACTAGATTGCATTAATGTGTAAGTACTAAAACAATTATTATTATCTGTGATCAGAACGGGCAGAGTGAATTGTTTTTTAATTTATATAATTTCAGATAACATACATACGCATATATATAATCACGCTTTTATCCCTAATGGAGTAGGCAGAGCGTAAACGACCTAAACAAAGGTCGTTCCGCCACGTCTAACAAAGTTTCACATAAAACAGTTCAATGTAATATTTAGTTTAACGTTTCAGCGTGAAGTAACGCATACCTTCGGGGTTAAGGCAGTGGATTAAACAGACAGACAGATAAACGTAAAGAATACTTATTCATTACAAACTTCCTAAAAAGCACTATTATTCGTTATTAATACATATATAATTTTATTAATGAAATATAGGTCAAATATTTAGGTTCCTACTTATCGTATTATTTGCCAAAATGTGGTGATACACGACGCCACTTTTTAAATGTACATATAAAATGTCTATTATAAAATTGACGTTCGTTGTCACAAATTGTACAGCAGATTTACAGTTCGATACCAAACCAATATAATTCTACGTTATTTTATAGAAAAAGTACCGTCTTAGAAACTGAACTGAATTTGCTGGGAGTAATTTAAAAGATGTTTCACGTTAAGCGAGTCTTCTGCCGCACCGCAGATTCAATTACACTTCTAGATCCATTCAGTAACGGAAACATGCCATTGCAGCTTCCATATTTATATTATTTAGCTTCAAACGAACTCTTGGAGAAAGAAAATCAGAGTCTGACAGTTCCATATATTATATGTAATACATACCAATACTACATCTAGCTGTATTTTCTGAGAAATGTGTTTTTATGAATTACATACATTCACCCCGTTACTATTTTTATGACTTATCTACGTCATAAAACAATAAAAGAATAATAATTTACAAATATGTAGGAGGCACTATATCACTTTCTGCTACTAAAGGGTCGTATTTATAAAACCATCTCAAGATTGAGAGCAGTATTAAGTATGGATTTGTCAAGCCATAATGTACGGAAATGATATTTCTCATACGAACTCAAACTTGCTGTCAGTCTCAAGTGCTGTTTATCAATACGGGCCTTATTTTTCAGACCTAAAGCACTTATATTATATTTTCTTTGTCTAAAATAAAGAATGCCTGTTCTGCTTGAGATTTCTCTATTAGCAATATTGACATCATAATGTGCTCACCGAACAGTCGTCTATTTTTGTTCATGAAACATTGTATTTAATTTGATTTTACCTGTGTCTTATGATTTGTCAGCATTGATAAAGACCTTCGCAATAGCTCAATTCTCCCACAGGGATGCAGAGGTCAATCTGTGACACTGACACGGTTATCGATCTCAACAATTTGCTTACACGTGTTATCTATATCCCAGGTACGAAAAATATATATCTTTATTGCAAAATATGGACCCGTTCGACCATATGTAGACTAATCTGATGAAGCAGACCAAGCTAAAAAACCTCACCAAACCGAAGAACTCAGCTAATGAGATCGATAAAACTATATATATACTTTATTGCATAAACACAAAAGAAATGTAATTTACAAATATAGTGTGCAAGGGCGAACTTATCTCTATGAAGAGATCTCTTCCAGCCAACCCAACGGGAGTAAGAAAAAGTGAATAATTTTGAGGGGAGAAGAAAATGCAACATTAACAGAGACTAGTAAAACAAAAAAAGTAAAAATACTTACATACCTAAACATAGAATAAATACCTACCGTATATAACTATCTTCAATAAACATACATATATACTAAACAATATATTGATACATACATATACGAATAAACTACATAAATACATACATAAAAATTGTTTAGATAAGAAGTGCTCTTTTAATCTTTTCTTAAAGACATTCACTGAGGGACTTTCTTGAATTGTCTTAGGCAGTTTATTCCACGGTTGTGCAGCTTTTACAGAAAAGGAGTTGAAGAAGGTGTAAGTAAATTTAACTTTCACATACGAAATCGACACCCCTATCAGACAATTTGTAAAGGAAAGCCATTATTTTTAAAATTCCTGATGAAAGCGGTTCAGTTTTATTTACTAAGCAAACCCTAACAGTTTCTGGTGGGCAGGACCTTACATCAGGTATAGACGTTGGTTTTTTGTATTCGGACTCACCTCTATATCATAAAGTAAAAAAAACGAGCTAGGGGTGTACCAACTTCGGTTAGCTAATTAAACAGTCAGGATTCGAATCCATAGTTTTTAAGATTATTGTTTCATTCAGTCTGTGTTTGTTTTTTATCTTTGTACTCCTCCGCTTCTTCCCGGATACATTTTATTTATTAATACCCTATTTATTAATTATTAAAACGTAAGCAAGTTTAAATCTTGTTAAAAAATAATGTAAAACAAAACCAATAGGCTAACTAAGACAAAACGATGGAAGATTCCGAATAAACAGAAAAACGTAAACAGAAGTCGTAAAAGGGTAGGTAAATGAGGGCTGTTCGCAAAATTCTGAATTCATCATTCAATCATTCAAAACAGTATTATAAATATATTTTTTGTGGCATGAAAATTTCAGTGAATATTTAAAAAAATCTTTCATCTTGTTCTTTTTTTTCTACAAAGTAAGAAAAAAGGGAATAGATATAACCACACATATAAGAAGGTCTGTATAACAATACGAATTTTATTACTATCCTTATTTTTATAGTTAGGTTGTTTTATGTTAATAAGTGAAGTCCTAGCCCAGGCATGATTGATAACATATAATCACGCCTTTATTCCTTTTGAGTTAGGCAGAGCGAAAACGACCACGACGACAAAGGTCGTACCGCCATGTCCAACAAAGTTGTGATGGTTATTTAAGATAAATTTGCAGGTCTATTGCTGTAGTGACAGGTTGTGTAAATTGCAATATACAAAAACCCTCGGATCCTTTAGCTGATTTTACAGCATGCCCGGCAGGAAATACACTCCTTTGTGACATTATAATTAACTAGCTTTTAGCCGCGCGGTTTCGAAGCTCCTGTTAAATGATTTCTGACAGAAGATTACGACGTATTCTTTCGCAGTAAAAATCAAACTATTTAACTTTCTAGCCCTCCAATTTTTTTATTCTAATGGTTAGGCATAGACTAGGCTATTGTCCTATTACATACGTACAATTAAACAATGTACGTGTTTAAGTATTCAAAGTGAGAAGCCGCTGATGTCTAACTTCAAATTGCTTTCTCTAGATTTCTTAGGTATTTAATTAAACGGTTTGAAATAGGGAAACAAAGCCTGGGATTAGAACAATTGAGGAAGATAACCATAAAAGCTACGAGTTTGATGATAATTTTTAATTACTAGGGGCCGTATTTATGTATATAATCAGCCCTTATGAGTCATAGCGTGTTTGAGTTCATCAGAAATGTCATTTCAGTACGAACTGGCCTGTCCAATCCATAGGTACTTAACATTGGTCTCAAGTTTGAGATCACTTCATAAATGCGAGCCTATGTAATTGTTACAGGCTTTAACTTTATTCTTTTGACTTTGTCTTTCGCTTTAAAATACTGCAATTTCAATGTTAAATGTCTTTGAATTTATTCTCATTACGCAGTTTAGTACGACTTTTGCTAAGAACGACAAAGGCAATGTCTATTTATATGCAGTTTTAATCTCTGAATAAAAGTTTTTAGAAGTTTACATAGTTGTGTCTACATAGTTGCTTTGTAAAATTGTGCCATGTTAATTTTTTTCTTCTCGTTCAAAACTTTTGAAAGCGTCCGTTATATCACGCCCAAAAAACTGCACCGCTGCAACCTAGGGCACAATGACACTTCCACTGTTCATCGGACAAAAGAAAATCCTCTTTGAAGTATGGCGTACGTTCAAACTTCCTCACTCTCCCTCGGTGTGTAATAAACTCAATCTAAATTGAGAAGTATTTTGAAAATTCCTTGAAAGTTTGACTTTATTCGGCTGAATCGCTAAAGTAATTTGCTAAAGTAGCTGCTAAAAATGTTCTAATGAGAAAAATACTTATTCAAAACATCAATTTTCTTAGAAAATTTAGAAATCTTTTTTGCGTGTTAATGTAAAAAGATTTACCAACGTATAATGTTTTTAACCAATGCGATGAAGCCCGGCCTTCTTTGTTGATTTCTTTAGGCGCATGTTGTGCATGTGGGTTCGCCATAGTTGATAAAAGTAAGTTTCACAGTTACTTGTCAACAAATTAATCATTTTGACATACAAGGGCATTTAAAATCCAGTGCAAATATTAAACGTGTAAATCTACCCATGAAACTCAACAAATTTTCCTAAGGAATATTATAGGTCGAAAAACCAATAAAAAAGTTGGACCTTCCATACAAAATGCACCAGCTGATAGGGCACTTAGTATAGGAAGTCAATTTTTGATTTTAGCATTTCGACCTAAGTTCCTTATGAAAATTTGTTCAATTTCATGGGTAGATTGACACTTTCAATATTTGCACTTGATTTAAAATGACCTTATGTATTGTAAAATCAAAGTACCTTTTTTAACAATTAACTTACTAGAAATATGACAATATTTCTTTTATTCATACAAGAAATATGATTCGACTACATTAAATAAATAAATTATTTAATTTTGTTTTTTCTTGTAATGAAAAACACTTTAAACTCGAGCCACAGTTCAAATTTACGTTTAATCAAGAAATTGTTTACAAAATTAAAACACGAACAAAATAATTATTAAACTGAAGTTGACAGTTCTCTAATAATATTTAAAAGATACTTTAACTTGTATGTTACTTTTATATTAAATAAATGAAAAGTTTCTTAAAGGCACTATTGTGCTGCAAATCAATTTATCATTGCGAATGTTATCAAAATATACAAATATCTAAATGATAATTTATACAATTAAACTTTTTTCAAATTAAGTTCTCTTTATTAAACCGTTATTGGTACCAAACTGATTGTTCAAATGAATTCCAGTCCCAATCAGACTGATAAATGTAGGCCAAAAGATCGATTGAAAAAGAGAAAATTTGCCCAAAAGACAAAGGGAGGTGTCGGAAGATCACGAAAGGTCGGACATCGACAAGGGTTTTCCTGCTTATATTTTAATTAAGGAACACTGTGCTAACTTTCGGTGGCCTATGTTTGTTGTGTTTCATGTTCTTTACGGAAATTACGCCCTATTTGTTTATTTATGTTGTTAAAAATATAATTGAAGATGCTTCTGTGAGCAAAATTTTAATGAAACGGTGGATAAAATGTATTTGTTTGTTACTATTTTTGTAATTGCTACCTTATGTTTATCAAAAATTGGTTTTTATCACACGTTTATGGAGCCCATATAATGACAGGTCCATCAATATGACAAAGTAATGAATAGGCTTTTGTTTACCTTTTGAAGATTGATTGTCACGTATAACGATGGCGTGACATATCAAATATTTTTTTAGAAATTGAAACATAATAAATAACATATTTTTTACATTTACTATAACTATCTGCATATTTACATGTAGTAGTTTATCAGTTTATTTTTGAAACCTAACTAAATACTATGAATGGAACATGAACAAAAGACAGTTAAGTATATTATGACAGTACTAAATTATAAGTGGAAATTGCCTGTTCCTTGGAATTCAAAGATATTTGCAAGCCATTTAACTTAGAACCTTTTTATGTTTTATTACCAGAGCGCTAGTTATACACTTTGCCCCTGTCTTTACAAAAAAAAAAACGAATCAAATAAAATTAATTTCTAAAACGATAGGTATTCAAAAAGGTTTCATTCATAAATTTACTATAAAAGTCCAGTCAAGAGCTAATATCTCTCAGAAATTCTTTATAGTCCTGTAAATATTTCCCTTTAGCTCATAAAGGGTTATTTCGAAAAAGAGTTCAGTGACATGACAATTTATTAAATTCAGAATAGACGTGACGGACGTGTTTCCAATTTTACTTTTATATATTTTTTTGGTATTCTGAAAAGATACTTTTTCATATTCAAGTTAAATATGACGAAGGTTTCAATACGAGTGTGGTGTGTGACGGAAAAAAGGAAAGGAAACATCATGCGCTTTTCCAAATGTGTTCTGAATACTAATGCTGTATTTTTATTCAATTTACTCCTCGTTTATTTGGGTGTTTAAATTTGTTTGTTGGTTGTTACTCCTTGAATCTGAAACAGCTAGATAAATTTGGATTTTATAAAATAAATACATGCAAACGTAACTGGGGTACTTACTCTATATTAGAATGGTTTGCGTGATTATTTTCTAAAATAGGCTGGACACCAGGTAATTAAAAAAACTCAGTCGTATAAAAAAAGTTCCATAAAGATCGGTTAAGAAAGAGACAAATTTCTATTTCGTGCCTACCCCATAAGTCAGGTAGCGTGCTTTTAGGTATCTTAAGCAACTCAAGTAACAAACAGTTGAATAAAAAAAGTCCCATAGAAATCGGTTCATTATTTTGGGCGTGTTGTGGTGAAATACAGACAGACAGACAGACAACAAAAATTAACAAAAATTTAATAAATCGTTTTGATCTTTGTATCGTTAATAATGCCTGCTGCAATTATTCTTTTGTAAAATTATTCAATGTACAGACACGACCCTTCTAGCGATTTATTAAATGTATATATAACATAAGTGTGGATTAGTTTATTATTATGATTAGCACATATATTAGTAAAATAAAAATACTTATACATTTATATAGTAAAATAGTATGTAATAGTTTACGTATTGTATTTTCATAAGGTATATTATTATTTATTTATTTACCCTAGCAATAAGGCCGCCTACATTGTACTGTTTAGTAATGTTTTATTCCTTTGTAATGCCATGTCTTATGTGAAATAAAGTATATTTATATTGTACTATTAGCCTATGTCCGTCCAGGTTACCATCTATTAAATTTCATCAAAATACGTTTAGCCGTTTTGGCGTGAAAAACAGACAGACAGAGTTACTTTCGCATTGATAATATTAGCATGAATTGAATTAATATTGTGTTGCGTATTGCATTGTAATGTAATGAAGTCGTCAGCATTTTTCCTAAATTACAATGAACAAAAGCCCTCGAATTCCTGTGCTGACTTTTCTAAAGATATGAAGCTGATGTACATTCTATGTTTTCTATCTCTCGTTTTCCCTCTTGACTTAACTACAAATTAAATACCTACCTAAAATTAATACATACATACATACATAACGTCACGCCTCTTTCCCGGAGGGGTAGGCAGAGATTACATCCCTCCACTTGCTACGGTCCTTGCAAACTTCTTTCTCTAAAATTAATAGTTAAATGAATATCACGACGCTTCGTTTGGCCGTGGAGGCACATTTAGCGGTTTCCCACAGCCTCCTCCATTGGACATGTAAAAAGCATGATTCCGTCGAAAGGTTTGAAAAATTGTTAAAATTTTAAAGGTAACTTTGTTGGCAGCGGTTTAAATGTACTAACTGCGCACTTTTGTCGTTGCGGAGACATAACTCATTCAGCTTTTCATCGTATTCGGTGTCAAGGTTGCTGAACTAAGGCTTACTTTTTCAATAAATTTCCAAAGTGCTTTAATGGAAACGCTAACATTTAAGAAGTGTTTTAATGAATAAGCCCGCTGATTTAAATTTTAATGAATTGGCCATTCTTTTATCTGGTCGCAATAAATGGTCAAAAGTTATTTTTACAGAAGCTTATGTTTATCACTACATAGTATAAAACAAACGTTTATATTTTATGTACGTTTATTCGGTGCTTTTTCCGTGCTTCGGAAGGCACCTTAAGCCGTTGGTCCCGGTTAATATTGTTTAATACCGTAGATATTAGTCGTTAAGCCATATCAGAGGCCAGTGCTAAGCATTGGCGGCTTGAAAACTGTGACCTAATCTAGGATTGGGTCTGGTTTCCCTTCTTTGTTGCGGAGGTCAGATGGCAGTCGCTCTGTGTAAAAACCAGTACCCTCGTTCAATCCCCTACATTAGGAAGCCGACCCCGTGAGATACGGGATAAGACTAGGGAGATGAGGGGTTCAGTATAAAACAAAGTCGCTTTTTCTGTCCCTATATCCCTATGTATGCATAAATCTTTAAAACTACGCAACGGATTTTGACACGGTTTCTGTTAATGGATAGAGTGATTCAAGAGGAAAGTTTAAATGTATAATACATTCACAATATAGTAGAGAAACACTGATAATTTCCGTGCGAAGCCGGGGCGGGTCGCTAGTTATAGAATAATTATCAACGCATTATAAATAACGCAGCAGTATTATAAAGCAGTTGTTTCTGAATTGCAGCTAGAAACACTTGAAAGCTCTTAAGCTAAGAGTATAGCAGATGGATATCGGGCGGTTTACGATGATAATGATACCTAACTAATTAAATTCCAAACCGTATCACTGGTATGACGATTGGTGTTAGTCAGCGAGGTTTTCTCCTAGGCTTATATAATAATTTTTACATGCATACATTTACATAATCACGCCTTTATCCTTAATGTGTCGGCAGAGCGTAAACGAACTAAACAAAGGTCGATCCGCCACATTTGACAAGTTTTAAGGGTTATTTCAGATAGATGTGTGTATCGGTGTAGTGACAGGTTGTCATCCCATCGCCTAAATTACAATAAACTGAAACCATTGAATCTCTCAGCTGATTGTTACAGCACGAGAGGAGATGCACCTGGCACATTCTATGTTTTTCTATTTCTCCCTGTCCAGCATAGATTTGAGTTTTGAACATTTTCTGAAATTCTTAATATAAAATTTATATAGTTTCCAAATATTTAAACCAAACGTGGAAACCTAAGAAGGTCGTGCCATTATTCGAAACGACCTTCAATAATTCACTCAATAAAGTAAGTAAATACCTAGTTCTATGTTTATGATCCTACATACATTAAAATTAATTGGTTGTTCACTGATAACCAGTAATCGGAATGGGCAGGCTGTAATTACGTAGGTAACTTATGTTGAGAAGTAAATCACAGTTGTTACGACCAATAAATATCTGAATAATAAATATTTTTAAATCGTTTTAGTACACAAAAATAAACGATGCAAGAGACAGCTCCCCGAAAACTGACAGGCTAAACGAAACTCAACAATTTTCACAAAGAAATTCTTCCAGAAAAATGACCACCTTGATCGAATATAAAAAAAACAGCGCGAGACGTCTCTATAGTTAAAATGTCTTTTGGTTTAGTTTGTACGGTTGTCAATGGGCTCGATTCTTAACCACCGGCTTAAATTAAAATCTATAGGTTGTTTTCAAAATAAAAAGAAAATAAAAAAGACCGGCGATTTATACTCTATTTACACTTATTCCGCTAGATTTTGACGCGCTTTTGCAAGTTTCTCCATTATTTCAGTAAAATTTATCCGCTATATCCACAGAAGAGTAAAAGAGGGAGCGGTAATGAATTCTCAAATTAGTGGCTATATCATATTACGGCGGATAAAAATGTAAGATAATTCATAAAACCACCTACTAGAAATGAAAAACCGAAGAGAATAGATCTCCTCTCCTATTCCAATGTTTTTAATCTGAAAGTGACAAATAGGTTTTAATTTTAGTTTTAGCCGACAAAACTAGAATCGAGCCCAATGTATCATGCCCTTGTCTGCATACATAATATATACGTCTACGCTTACATTGACGAATGTTTAAACAAAAGTTTACGGATGTCGACCTATTGTAAATCAGGTACTGAACCCTTGTAGCCAGGATATATTACTTCGGCCGGGAGAATTTATAGAGCATGGGAGCATCGATATTACATAGCAACTGTACAATGTGTCTTGGGATGGAAGTAGACGCTGAAGGAGGTCAATGCTCTTAGGTATAGAGCATAAACATAAAATAGATCGTTGAATTAAATACTATGCCTGTATTATCCTAACCAAGCTGATAACAATCTCAATTAGTAATAAACATAATCAGCATTTTTTATTTTGTATTGTTTTGCATTCGTTTGCTGCGAGGTTCAGTCTTAAAATCATCCATCAGCCTTAAAAGAATCAAACCTAGGAACTCCGAATCATGAGGTTTAACACCAGGTATTTAGATTAAATGCTACTAAGTAACGGCAACATCCTTTGTATTAAAATCATTAGAAAAGAAAACATTTTAAGAGCTAACAGCTAAAGAAAATAAAAAGTTAGACTAAATAAGACCTTGATTTGTTTAGTTTATAAATTAAAGATGTTGACGATCATGTAAATAACATAATGTACCACTACATTACGTTATTTACTTTTTTTTATTTGATTGACAAAGTGTATTTTGCTTTCCTTCTAGCACGAGTGTAACCCCAAGCGAAGTGACAAAGCTAAATTGCTACACAAATCAAAAGCAAAAATTTATTTCTGAATTCGAAAGCAGTGCTTGTTTAAACAACATATCGCTGAAACCCGCAGAATGATTTTTCAATATTTAAATATCAGATCAGAAAACCTATCTGAATAAAACACAACCCGCATTTTGTCGTTTGAATTTAAACAGTCCGTAGATAGTACTTCAGCATGTTTCTCGTTTTCTATTTCCTTTTCACGATTCATACGATTTTGGTCACGTATTGTCCATAAATCCTAGTCAAATGTTTCACTAAGATTGTTGGCTTTGGGTTCAATTCCGAATACCATATTTTTTATTTTTAAAACTATCTTTGCGAGTGCTTTGCTCTTGCAAGTTTTGCTTGTTGGAACGGAACAGAATCCAACTCTCTCTCATGATCTCCGCTGAGTATTTTACACTATATCTTTAGGACAAATAGAATTGAAGAAGAGTCTTATAATAAAGGTTATCTAAATTATCTTAGTATAATATGAAAGAAAGAAAATAATAAATTCGTTTCTGGTAGGACTCGAACCTGCGTCTCTGGAATACCGGTCCGTAACTCTACTGAAACGAAACAAACAAATTTATTGTTGTCTTTTTTTTATCTTCTTATTTTATCTTATTTAGCCGATAGTGTCCCACTGCTGGGCAAAGGCCTCCTCCGGTCTCTCCACTTGTTTTATATTATATGAAATAAAAATAGCATTGTGAGTGCTAAAATCGTCTAAAATATATATTATCTTTGGTTTTGTACAATTTTCGATGTACCTTATTCGATATGTCCGTAAACTTTGGGAATGAACCTTCAAATCTTAAATAAAATTCACTGTAGTAAATGTGTTTCAAAACTGAACTACTGATGTTGTTTCCAAGCCAATCTCTCATACTCACGTTGCGGCTAAAACTAGAAACATGTTTGTAGCTGAAACTCATGTTGTGCAAAATGTTGCGGTTTTCAGACTTCGTACAGCTCTTTGAACTTGGCTTTGTAAACAATTGAATAATGACAATCTGAGGTTGTGCCTTCCATTTCCATCATTTCTCTGTATCTACCTACGCGTCATGTTACAAAGTATGTTCCTAAAAGGTACCGCAGAGATATTTGTATCTCTCGACATAGCAATAGCGGAAAGATAGATTGGTACAACAAAGAGAAATTGATAATCTGTACATTGCATTCTGATTTATTTGAAATAAGGAGCTTGAAAATGAAATGATAATGTACATTACGTATTTATTAAACGTCTTTACAAATACATATAGGATAAAAGAAATAATGTATGGGAGATCATATTTCTATGACAACTAAGTAAGTTTTATATTAATTAAAGACTTCCTAAAAGAAAATTGTTTTTAAATAGATAACTAGAATATTTGCTTAATACACATAATTAGTTCATAATCCATAAAATAACATTATTATTTAATTTTATTGTATGTCTAGAGACTTATTTACTGAACATTTTTATCTTTAAATTAGTGTAGTGACATAAAGTGTGAGAGCCAATTATTTTGAATGATATCAGAAAATATTTTCTGATTGATTGTTTACTCCTAATACATGTTCTCTTCTCTCTTATAGACCTTCTCGCCTTATAGACCAAGGTCTGTGTCAGAACTAATTATATAATTTTATTTGTAGCAAACATAATACGAGTAAAATACTCCGGAAAATCGTTCTTAAGAATATCAATTACCTTTCCCAAAAAAACTACTATTTCGGTTAGACTATTTGTTTGGAGTTTTTTTTTTATTAATGAGAGTTTCCTTTTTTTCCGCAAATAAATTAACATCTTATAATTTTTTTAACCATTTTTTCTACTTGAGTAATAAAATGGATTGGTCATATCCATACTTTTTCAATAATAGATATTTCAGATCCGCTATCTAATTATGATAATACATACATACATGTAATCACACCTTAGGGGGTAGACAGACCGTAAACAACGAATTACGATAATAGGTATCAATTTCCGAATATTGGCGTCGATTCTCGCGACATAATCCTAATTATAATTCTTAGCTAGCGTTGTCACTTTCTTAAGTTTGACATAAGAACAGGATAGCAAGTAAACACATGACTTTAACATTTCTTATTTGACGTAAGACGCTTTAAATAAGAACTGAGCATAGAGCATGCTTCCTTATTTTACGTCAAATAAGCAGTCTTATGTAAGATTAGAAATGTCAAAGTCATGTGTTTGTTTCTTATGTCAAACTTAAGAAAGTGACAGCGCTACCTAAGAATTAGAATAAAGATTATGTTGCGAGAATCGAAGCCATTATTAACTTAAATTAACTTTAACTAATACAAAGACTTATAGTGGAAAAGTTATGTAAATTATAAATTATTTATGAGTTGGTTGTACCCAATCACGTGTTGCTGAACAATATATTGCTATAACTCACCCCTTAGAATCCACAAAATCATGATACTCGAAATTTCTTTGGAAATTGGCATTTCTTAGTATCAAACATACTTACCTACTATTTGCATGTGATAAGGTTATACAGATTGCAGATCTACCTTGCCGATAATAAATCGTGTGGATCTTTATGTAAGAGATTCATTCGATTCCTTTGTAGAGTATGTACTCAAGGAAAAATAAAATCCAGTTAGGTAGTAACTTTTTGTCAAATATACACTGAATAAATAAATTTGGTTAAATAGATCAAGGAACTTGTTTACATACGAGCACATAAAGTAAAATTGTTGACACAATAAAGTTGATGTTAGGATCAATTATTCTCTTTATTGAAATTATTAAGAACTTGGTAGTGGTTATCAAGTAACTTATTTTTTAATAAATATTATTGTCATAAACACATGACGTTATATGCTAGTATTTAAACAAGTATTTTTTATCAGTGTACGTGTACCAATTCAATGTAAAGATAGCTTAATGAATTCGAGTATCTGCGACATGATATAATGCGTATTTTTTTTTATTCGGACCTCGTCTATTTAAACTATTCAGCTTCAAAGAAAGAAAGTCGTCATGTAGTTCCCAATTCCCCTTTTCTAGCATTTTACGATTATTTTGTGCCTCCCGTATGGATTTCTTTTCGGTTCGTATTTTTACGGGAAAAACTTTTATGAGACGCATATTGGAAAGCTATTTTTGGCATTCCGTCTCCTTCTAAAAGTTTCTTCAAGAAAAAAGTTGTCTGTTTGTTGAACTAGTTTTACCAAAATGAAAGCTCGATTTTTGCAGTATAGGTAATACGTTTTTACACTATTAGATCTCTATTGGAATCCGCGTTTTTCTTTATAACGAACATGGTACTTGTCTCGAAGTATCAGTCAATTCTACTTTTTCTTCCTGCGCATTTTATAGATATAAAGATACCATGATATTCATATTTACCATGCTGGACTGAGAGAGCAAGAGAAAATCATAAAATGCGCCAGCTGCATTTCCTCCCGGGCATAGAACATCTAAGGGATCCGAGGGTTTCAGTATACTGTAATGTAGGCGAAAGGCTGATAACCTGTCACTACAGCATTATATCTACTAATCTGTCTTAAATTACCCTCAAAACTTTGTAAGACGTGGCGGAACGACCTTTGTTTAGATAGTTTACGCTCTGACTACCCCATTCGGGAAAAAGTCGTGATTATATGTATGATACTTACTTGTCGACTGCAAAGTCTTTCTTGCTCGACGGATATCCTAATGCTAAACAAGCATAACTTTGTTCATAATCAAAACTGAATGAGTCAAAAGCAAGGCAATCACACCTAATTATAAACGTACGTATTTTCTGCATCTGACACCGCTGGGTGCATACCAGATCCTAATACAGATTAGTAGATTGGAGACTAAATATAGACGTGTAATAATAATAATTCAACAGGTCGTGAGCCGTGGGAATTCGAGCACATTCTGCGTAGACAGCTCGCAGGACTAATAGATAGTCCTAGGCTTCTGTTGCAAAACCTAGGACGCTGGGGATACGAAAATACAGGGTGTTAGAGATTAGAAATTTTTCCTATAGAATTCAGCATTTGGTGATTTATGTAAATAGCCTAATCATATTCTGGATTATTTTTGGTAGAACTGCTGGCTAGGTTAATTTTAGTTGGTGGGAGTTCTCAAGGAATGAATCACTAATTTTCTGACGCTTTTGAAAAATTTAGAAAACGTTTAAAAAGGTATATGAATATGCCAGGCGCAATTCCTCCCGGGCATGCTGTAAAACCCAGCTAAGAGATCCAAGGGTTTCAGTAAACTGTAACTTAGGCGATAGGCTGACAACCTGTCACTACAGCAGTATACCTACAAATCTATCTTAAATAACCCTCAAAACTTTGTCAGTCGTGGCGAAATGACCTTTGTTTGGGTCGTTTACGCTCTTCCTACCCCATTAGGGATAAAGGCGTGATTATATGTATGTATGTATGTTAATAAAGGTCTACAGACGTTCACTGAGCAACCCCCAGTTTGTGGGAAGCTGTCTCTTACACCTGGTAAACGTAGTGTCTCTACATTACTTGTTTATTATGGTTGGTCTACATAATAAGAACTATAATTACTTCATTACTCTATTTACAGGATCACTCTAGCATCACTAACAGTTTTTACTCAAATGGCCATTATTTGTTATTCAAGTCAATCGAGAACTTCATAGCAATTGGCTATTGCATGGTAAGCATGGTATAGCGATTTGGAAGGGGACTTACGAAATAACACCACTTGCACCAGTTTCGAAACTCCCTTTTGGTCTCACTCAGGACCCGGGTATTCTACAAGATAATGGTGTCGATTCGGTTATCATAAGGCTTAACTGAAACAAGTATATATATATATATACTAAAAGATCCATATAAAGTATATATATATATATACTTGTTTCAGTTAAGCCTTATGATATATATATATATATATTACCTTCTGTCATAACTGCCTTCGTGGTATAGTGGCTAGTGCCATGGATTCCCGATCCGGAGGTCCCGGGTTCGATTCCCAACAAAGTTGATATTTGAGAATTTATCACTTTGTGATTTTTTCCCCAGTTTGGTTAGGTCATTGCAGGCTGAATCACCTGATTGTCTGAAAAGAAAAATATTTCGTGCTTCGGAGGGCCGTTAAGCCGTCGGTCCCGGTCGCTATCTTTGATAGTGGTCGTTACTCAAACCATGTCAGAGGCCTGAGAGTTGTGCTACTGGGCGGTTTTAAAACTCTGACACCAGGTTTCATCGGGTCGATGGCCACTCGACAGAAGAAGAAGAACCTTCTGTCATGAGAGAAATAAAGGGACGGCGTGTGGACAGACTTGTTTTTAGACCTATCAGCTATTAATGGACAGGTACTAATTAATCGTGCTATGAAAAGGTATCGACTAAATTCTTGAAAATTTTTAAGCGAATTCTAACTGACAGCACCAATTATAACAACTGTTTATCCTACCGTCCTTTTCATTTGCCTTATGAAAAACTCCTACAAATTATTTTAGTTCAAATCGGCACAACTATGCTCTAAACCACACGTACTGTAGTGTCATAAATTTGAGAACAAAATCCTACGAAGAGAGTGCCCCAGGGTATGCCTTCACCTGTGATTGACTGTATATTGATCTCGTAAATCAACCATCATTGAGAAAGGTATGTTTTAATGGACAAGGGAAATGAGATGCGGGAAATTTTCGCCGTTTTTAAGGACCATTTAAAGAGACTCGACTTTTTTAGTGCCCGTTGAATAATATCGTTAAAATACTTCTTGCATTTGCTTGATGTTTTAATATTTAGTTAGTTTACATGCATAACGTACTGTAATTTGACATCAACATAAAATCGATAAGTTTATTAATATTATGAGAAATAGAATAATTATTCGTAATGATTATGTTTCTATCAACAATCGTCCAATTTTTAAGGATTTTTAGCACTTAGGTAAAATGCTATTTTTATTTCACATAATATGAAAGAAAAAAAATATAAATCCGTTTCTGGCAGGACTCGAACCTGCGTCTCTAGAATGCTGATCCATTGGAGTACGCAGAGCGTAAACGACCTACACAAAGCTCGTTCTGCCACGTCTGACAAAGTTTTGAGGGTCACTTTAAGAATTGTAGGTATATTGCTGTAGTGACAGGTTGTCAGCCCATCGCCTAAATTACAATATACTGAAACCCTCGGATCCCTTAGCTGGTTTTTACAGCATACCCGGGAAGAAATGCAGCTGGCACATTCTATGTTTTTCTCTCGCTCCCAGGCCAGCATGGAAGAAATATGAAATAATCCTATTATTTTTTCTGTTGTCTTCGTTGTTCTGTCCATAGACCTCATAAACTATGGCGTAAGCTGATTTTTATCATTGTTATGAGATAATTTGATTTACGGTATGTGAAACTTGCTGCCACCAAGATATTTCAAAAATGCCGTCCAAGCTCGCATTGTCAAAGTTTTCTTGTTACAATTTTGTAATTCGGCGATTCTCAACACAATTCCACGATACGAATACTCGACTAATGAACGAATTGAACAGTAACAATGGAAAGTGGTGTTATAATGTAACGACAAGGCTTTAAGTGAACGTGGTCAAGGGCGCTGGCATACAAGAAGAACTGTTCTTACTATTGTCGTGTGGGCTTCGAGACGATCGACGATGAACCCTGGTGTCGGTGTTTCCGAACCGCAAAATAGCACAGCTAATAGGCCTCTGACGTGGTTTCTGTAACGACCACTATCAAAGACAGCGACCAGGACCGACGGCTTAACGTGCCCCCGAAGCACGGAATCTTTTTTTCTTCTTTTAGACAATCAGGCGAATCGGCTAGCATTGTCCTAACCAAACTGAGGAAAATATAAAGGTTAAAGGTTTACATAACTGTGACTGCATAAATAATTTATACCACAAAGTGATATAAATTGACAAGTATCAACTGTGTGTCCTGCCTTGGGAATCGAACCCAGGTCCTCCGGATCGTGAGCCCATGGCTCTGACCATTACACCACTGAGGCAGAGTACTGTCAAAGACGGCGTTGACGCTATGGCAGAGTCGTTAGTTCCTATTTTCGCCCCGTTCATTAAAAGCCTTGTCGTACTGGTAATAATGTTCGCGGTTACGCTATAGCAAGCGACAAGTATCAAGGTTGTTCCACTTGCTGCCCTACTGACTATACTGACTGGGAATGCAGACCAGCGGTTGTAACGCTGCGGTTCAGTTGCTTTTCATTGAGTTCCAAAATAGAAAGAAGTTCTATTTTTGTTTGTATCTTTCTTCTGAATTGTTGGCCAAATTGTAAACTGATTAAAAAAGTGTGTACTACTGAGTCCCATGTTATTTTCATCAAATTTGTTTCATACATACATACAATCACGCCTTTGTCCCTAATGGGGTAGGCAGAATGTAAACGACCAAAACAAAGGTCGTACCGCCACGTCGTATTTCACGTATTCGGAGTTTCACCGGCTTTTACCGAACTTAAGTTGTATCTAAATTGCAATAAGTAAGATTGTTAAGAATTTTATTTTAGTTGTTTAACACGATCCTTTGTATTGCTAAAACTGTTTTTCTTTGATCCATCCTTGTCCACACATTTAAGCCGAAATCTAAGCCCTATTGAGCTAGCCATCTTTTCCTTTATAGATTTGGGCGGTCGTGCTTGAAATTGCAATTTCATAGAGTAGAATACGTTACGTAACCTTTTTTTTTATTAAATCCTTTCTCGAAAATATTCTTTAGTAAACTCTTATATTTGTCAAATTATACTATTCATGTAATCTCTTTGCTGTAATTATATAATCTTTGTTTAGGACTTTCGCGCTTTCTACACATTATTTTTTTATTGTAACCAATCCGTGCTTGGACCCGATACAATAACAGTATAATAATATTAATCTGCCTCAAAGACGTTGGTCTGCATAGTATTCAATTAATTAATTAAGAACTGTTTCAATCGAATCAACCCAAGTTTTATGTCAATATTTGAAATGCAATTTAGTTTTGGAATATTTTTATTTTTCTATTATGCAGATAACATGGAGGGACAAAACAAATTTTGCAATGCTATTGTGAAATACAAAACCAATTATCCAGGTACTTAATTGTGAAAGCCTACGATTGATAAAATCATCAGTAAGTTTATGATCTCGATTTAATAATGTAACGTTTATTCCTGGATTTCATTATCATCTCCCTAGCCTTATCCCGTATCTCTCGGGGTCGGCTACCTAATCTAGGTGATTGAACGAGGGTACTGTTTTTTACACAGAGCGACTGCCATATGACCTCCGCAACCCAGAAGGGAAACCAGACCTAATCCTAGATTAGGTCAGAGTTTTCAAGCCGCCAATGCTTAGCACTAGCCTCTGACTTGGCTTAAGGACTAATATCTACGGTATTAAACGATATTAATCGGTACCAACGGCTTAACGTGCCTTCCGAAGCACGTTTATTCCTGGACTTAATGGTTCAATATTTATCAGGTCGTTGAATGGAACACGCAAGTGAACTGCATCTTAAACAACAGTGGATTTTATTGTAAACTCCGTTTATTTAACATTGAGTTAGCAATACCAACTTGTTTTGCAACCGATAAACTGCTTTTTCCCTATAACTTTAAAGAAATTCAACCGCAAAACATAAGTTTGTGACAAGGTTATAATCTGCGGTTCCGAAATTTGAACCCAGCTGGTTTCGTATGTGCAACGTTCGGCAGAACAAAATGTATCGTAAAAATCCACGTACAGCAAAACCAGCAGGCCTATGATGCGCACTGTAGACTTCGTTTTGTCTACACATTATGTTGCGCACTTCACAACGGAAAATGACAGGCATTAATCACATTGAAGTATGCAACACGTGGAGACCAATTCAAGGCCTGCAGGGGAATAGATAGCAGAGTTTTATGTGAAAGCGGTACCTAACTCTACCTGCCCTCATCAATCCGCTTGCAAAGCATCGTAACGTGACGTGAGTATGGCGATTTCCCTTAGCCTTATTCCTAGTATTTCTCGGGGCTGGCTACCTAATCTAGTTGATTGAATGAGGGTACTGGTTTTTACATAGAGCGACTGCCATCTGACCTCCGCAACCCAGAAGGGAAACCAGACCCAATCCTAGATTATGTGAGACTTTTCAAGCCGCCAATGCTTAACACTGGCCTCTAATGTGGCTTAACGACTAATATCTACGGTGTTAAACGATATTAACCGGGACCAACGGCTTAACGTGCCTTTCGAAGCACGGAAAAAGCAACGAATAAAGGTACATATGAAATTCGAAAATCGAAAAACGCATTGGTACGTGGTGGTGTTCGAACCAAGACTTCCCGCCCAGGAGGCAGCGGCCCTATCTACTACACCATCGGGCTCTTAATACAAGAGTATGATGTAGATGTAATATTCCTAGAGTTATAGTTTTTTACAGACTTGAGTACTTACGTCTTTATAAAACATTTTTGCATAAGAAAAACAACATTTGCATTACCACTCATAAAACAACATTAATAGATTAAGTTTTGTTAAATACGCAACGTGGTTGTCACATATTTATTTAGCATATAAAAAAACAATTAACAGATACATTACCATATCACTTTTAAAAGTACTTACAGTCTTCATTCCAGACTTATTTGCGTATTAATAGAAATGGGGATGCGAGCCGGCTCCGCGAAGGGAAAGTTCTGAAACACTGTCAAACTTATAAGTTTGAATAAGCGAACAAACATACTCCAAACCGTCGAGTTTGGATAAAATATACCGCCTCCTTAAGTGGAACTCCCGAGAAAATTGTTTAAGAGTTTTGGCGTAAAGTATTTTTAAACACACATTAGCTTCTTGACTCTTGAATAGCTTCTCGTTCATATTGTAAGGTTTAATGATTTTTACCTTACAGATTTAAACTTTATAATGATACTTTTACACTGCGATTTTGTAACCAGATAGATTAGTTAAATCAGGTGATACTCTGACAAAATAGATGATCTCATGCTTCGGAGATATACTTTGATATGCTAGGATTATAAAGCAGTTCGTATTTATAAAGCGATCTCAAAAATGAAAGCAATATTAAGTATGGATTCGACAGGCCATATTGAAATGATATTTCTAATACAAACTCAAACTAGCTGTCAGTCTTAAGTGCTGTTTATCAATACGGGCCAATGTTATTCAGAATTTAAGTACAACATTCTGATACAAGTTTAGCATTGTAATACATACGGGGTGTAAGGGTCAGCGTCCCGCAAACTGATAGGGGTTGCTCAGACAACGACACTGAACAACTTTCACTAGGAAATTGTCTGATCGAGGTGTACATTTTGTATGGAAAAGCCGTTTTTATTTATCTTATCTTATATAGCCGTATTTATAACTTCCTGAAATAATTTCCTGGTGGTAGTTCTTCAGTGTTGATGACAGAGCAAACCCTATCAGTTTGCGGGATGCTGTCCCTTACACCCCGTATAAATATCGCAATATATTCAGTTCAATTCAATTTGCAAGTTGGCACGTTCGTTTGAACCATATCTCTATACTTGGCAAGCAAATTCAAACTAGATGTCGCCGCCATTGCCTAAAGAATGGGTTCCTTGTGAGTTATCGCCGGGACCGTAGCATTGATTTAAATTTTTAAAGTGGTCTGAGCCTTAGAAACTTGATTCGGAGGTTGCAGGTTCGATTTCCGACAGGGAACAAACACCTGATGAAGATGATCCATTACATCCGACAGGATTAGGCGCGTAAATAGTCGATTCTGCCCCTGATTTTTCTTTGGTCATGTCAGAATTAGAAATTGAAGGAATAGATAACGCACTCTGCGTAGTTAGTGTATTGTTTAAATACTTGGGCACTTTAAATAAAACCCGTCCTCGAGGATTGTTCTTCAATAGGTAAATATTATTTTATAATTAAAACTCTCATTTAATTTCAAAACAAACATACATTTATTTTAGATAACAAGTTTGAAATAAACTTCTACTATGAAGACATTTCGTGGAAACCTTTTCGCTACCATTAAGTTAATGAAAATATAGTTCGAACGTAATCTAATATCTGTAATTTATTAAAAATGGTTTTAAAATAGTAATTAAATTCCCATTTGCACTTAGAACTTTGTGATCGTACCACAAAGTGCAATATGCATGGTAATATTATGAAGTCATATTAAAGTTGTAGAGAAGACCCAGACCAGACACTTGCAAGAAACTACCTAGCAACTTTACTACCAAGTTACTTGTCTTACGTGTTTTATAGATTTCAGGAACAAGTAAAACACCAATCACTTTTAACACTTATATTCCGTAAAGACACTGAGACACGTCTTAACTGTACAACTACTCCAAGCCACACTGCCTAACTCTTGCCGCTCAACTCCCTCCGTCGACAATCTCCCTCCAAAGTCCCTTTTCCCTTCCTAAGCTACGCTCATTGGTCGAACGAAAGGTTGATGCTCATTGGCTCAAAAATGTTGCCATTTTATAAAAAAATACTCTTCATACTTTAAGAAATATTGGCGAAACACCGAACAAAATGATTAAAATTTAAATTAAAAAAATCAAACCTTACATTCGACCATCCTGACGACGTGTATGGCCTCATACACGACATCAGCTGATAACCTTACATTACGGGCTTATTACCAAACATTATAGCTTGGATTAATTATTATAAAACAACCTTTTAAAAATAATAATTCGATACATTAAGAGTTGATACTATAATGTAAGCATATATTCATTAAATCAAATATTCTGATAAAATTAATATAATCATTTTTTTTATTTTTTTTTTTTTATTTTCCATTTCATCTTAAATTACAATACTAATTTTGTAAGTAATAAGAACTGATAAACTCGATCGAAAAACATCATAATCAATGTCATAACTCGAAACTTTTCGAGCGATCCTAGCAGCTCGAACTTTTCGAGCGATCCTAGCAGCTCGAACTTTTCGAGCGATCCTAGCAGCTCGAACTTTTCGAGCGATCCTAGCAGCTCGAACTTTTCGAGCGATCCTAGCAGCTCGAACTTTTCGAGCGATCCTAGCAGCTCGAACTTTTCGAGCGATCCTAACAACTCGAACTCCGGTTACAGGTCAAGTCACGAACCAATCCAGTGTTGATCTTGACCTGTAACAAGAGCAATATATATATATAGTGTACATTTAAGCAATTAGACATAAGCAAATAAAGTAATTAACAACAGATTTAAATAAAAATCAATTTCCCTCATTGTCATCGCTTTCATCACTCACTGATGGACTGTCATCATGCTCATCGTCGTTCACCGCCAGAGCAGCTATATGTATCCAAGGCTTCATTCGAGACGCAGCTATAACTGTTTTTCGTTTATTTTTCATAGACTCGAAACCCGGTACGGGAGACAGCTTGTATCTGTCGTTTCCCAAAACCTTTACTACCTTGTAAGGACCTTCATAAGAAGGCATTAGTTTAGTGCTATTGCCATCGTTTCGAAAAGATGTTTTAGCAACTTTCACTAAATCACCTTTGCAATAGTCACGCGCTGGTTTTCGTCCTTTGTCGTAATATTCTTTTTGTCTTGATTGATTAATATCGATCCTATCCTTTACTTCGTTGCGTATGGTGTCCAAATCAGAGTTTTCCCGAGTTTCACTAGTTATTTCATTAAAGGCTGGATTTACTTCGCTATTCATTTTTGTGCCAAACATCACTTCTGATGGAGTCCTTCCTGTAGTTTTTTGTACAGTGTTGTTAAGACCCCATTGAATTTTCCCTAATTTTCCATCCCATTCTTTTTCATTTTGATTTATGTTTTCCGCAGTAAGACAATCAAGTATTGTGCGGTTGTACCGCTCAACCTGACCATTGGATTGAGGACTAGCCACTGCATTCAAAACTTGTTTTATGCCTTTATTAAGACAAAATGTTTTAAATGCATGTGACGTAAAACAGCTTCCCCGATCGCTGATTATTCTGTCAGGTGTCCTAAATGTATAAAATATTTCTTCAAGAACGTTAATTACATTCTGAGTGTTAGTGTTCCTTACAGACTTTATGAATACAAATTTCGTAAAGCCGTCAATCACAACTAAAATGTGAGTATGTCCCCTTTTTGATCTAACAAAAGGTCCAACATGGTCAACGTGTATAGTATGAAAAGGGATAGCAACCTTCTCAATTGGATGAAGTAAGCCATCCCCCGCCTTACCCGTTTTCTTTGCATATGCGCATTCAACGCAAGCTGCGACATATTTCTTGACAAAACGAGTCATCTTAGAAAACCAATAATTACGCTTGACTCTATCTAAAGTTTTCTCGTTACCCAAGTGCCCCATGTCATCATGGCACATTTTACAAACCCGCCAACGTGCTCCTTTGGGAACCACCCAGCGTACTTCATTTGTGTCGCCTCCCAGGTACCTAAAAAGCTTATTATCTCGAATCGTATAATCTTCTTGTATGTACTGAAGTCCCTTTTCATTTAAGTTACTAGAAAGAATATTGCGAATCCTTTCAAGCTCGGGATCACCTAGTTGTAAAGTCAATAGCCAATCATCGTCTGAAATATTCATTACAGTAGGATACTGTTCATCGCTATGTATTTCAGAACTTTCAACAGGGTTTCGTGACAAAGCATCAACATGTGACATTTTTGTTCCAGCTCTGTACTCAATTGTACAGTCAAACTCCTGTAGCAATAACCACCAGCGAGCAATGCGCGGAATTAAGTCTCGTTTTTGGAAAGTTGATCGAAGTGCACTGCAGTCAGAGATAATTTTGAAAGATTTTCCCAATAAATAGACTCGAAATTTCTTTAACGAAGATATGACTGCTAATGTTTCCAGTTCATACGCGTGGAAGTTTTTCTCCTCTGGCGATGTTTGCTTACTATAATAAGCTATTGGGTGCAATGTGTCACTACCCTTCGAACGCTGTAATAAAATACCGCCTACACCAATTCGACTGGCATCTGTGTGGAGTTCCAAATCAGCTGTAGGATCAAAAATGGCCAATACTGGTCTGCCAACCAGTTTTTCCTTTAAGGATTGAAATGCTTGCTCCTGCTCGTTTGACCACTCCCATCCTATGTCTTTTTTAAGCAACTTGGTGAGAGGATAAGCTATTGAAGCAAATCCTTGGATAAATTTGCGGAAATAGCTTACCAAACCAAGGAATTGACGCACAGTGTGAACGTTGACAGGTCGTGGAAAATCCAGAACGCTTTGAATTTTAGCTTTGCCAGGTTGAATTCCTTTAGCACCGATCTCGTATCCCAGGTAGTCGATTTTATTTTACAAGAAATTACATTTGGAGAGGTTTAATGTGAGGTTGGCCTTGGCAAGAAGCCCCAAAACTTCCTCTAACCTATCCAAACATTCATTTGATGTCCTGCCAAAGATCAATAAGTCATCGATATACACAGTTGCTCTATCAAATCGGGCAACTCCAAGAACGCTATTCATCATACGCTGGAATACTGCCGGAGCGTTTGCCAGTCCAAACGGCATACGATTGAATTCATATTGGCCATCTGGAGTAACAAACGCCGTCAAATGCTTGTTGGCATCAGCGATGGGTACCTGATAGTACCCGGACATTAAATCTAAGGTAACGAACCATGCTTGACCTGACAACCGAGCTATCTCATCATCGATAATAGGCATGGGGAACCTTTCCTTGACAGTAATAGAATTTAACATTCTATAGTCAACACACATGCGTATTGTTCCATCTTTTTTTTTTACTAATATGATTGGACTAGCGTACTCAGATGTGGATTCCCTTACAACTCCTGCTTCTAACAATTCGCTAATCATTTCACGCACCTTTTCTCTTTCGTGATGTGATAATCTGTACGGCCGATAAACGACGGGTCGTTGATTATTAAGTTCGATTTTCATTTCAGTTACGTTTGTGCAACCCAGTTCATGAATATTTGTAGCAAAACTTTTGTTAAAACGATTCAACAATTCAATAAGCCTCGTTTTATCAACTTCTGTTGCGGACTCACCTATCCTGATTTGTTTGTCGTCAAAAACGCCGTTGTTTTTGCCTTCATCTGCCCGGATTTCTTCAGACATAACCCTCACTCTGTTAACCTCTTTTATCTTCTCGGCTCTACAAAAGATTGCATTTTCGTTCAGAGTACATGCATTAGAGCAAGGAATTACCATTACTTTTAAGATTCCATCTTTAACTGCATACACGCCACCACAGACTACATACTGCTCACGTGGTTTTCCGACAATTTTTGTCTCGATTAATACCTCACCGTTTATTTTAGGCTCTGTTATGGCTTTTATACTGCCAGCTCCATATAATTTTACTTGGCTTGCAAACCTAACTCGTAGCAACTGTTCATTTTCTGAACAATCTACAGTCGAAGGCAGCTCTGTACCTATATCAAAAAATTGCAAATTCTTCCAGTCTTTATAAAGCCCCAAGTTAGGTTGTTCCGTGAAAGTTTGGCCAACTAGTATTGGCTTTTCAAGAAATTCATCGTCGACAACTTTGAACAGCACAGATCTTTTGACATCATCAACTATTAAATCCAATGTTATGCTCCCCAAGGATTTAACTCGTCCGTTCCCAAACCCCTTCATGGATGATGGTACATTATTATGAGAGATTCCCAACTCCTTTGCGATCGATTCTTTTATAAGTGTAACCTCACTTCCAAAATCTAAAAATGCCTCATAAGATTTTCCACATACAGACACTACTTTGTTGTATTTTGAATTCGGATTAGAACTCATGATACACATTGTCTTTTGTATTTTGTCTTGTTTTGTCGTCGATGTTTCAAAGTTCGGATTACAATTCTCCGCTGTGTGTCCAATCCTTTTGCATTTGTCACATTTCAACAATGGCTTCGGACATTGAGAAAATCCATGATCTTTGGCCTTGCAATTAAAACAGTGAAAACCCAATGGATTGGACCTCTTAAAACTTTTCAAACCTGTGCCCGATGTAGAAGGCTCAGAGGGATTTTTAATTTTGTAAAACGTAGAATTGTGAACAGACATTGTGTCTTTATTACTCATTAGAAACTCTAACAAATGCTCGGGCTGTGAACAACGTAGAGCTAAGGCACTGGACTTCATCGTCCTGTCCGTTAACCCGTAAATGATGCAATCCACTGCGCGTTTTCCAGTGATATCACATTGATTGATGAGTGCTAGCTTTTCATAAAAATATGTTTCTATCGGCTCGTTATATTTGCTACGCCGCCTTAACATATCCTCCAAACGTTGGCCATAGTTTTGTTCGTATGGGAAGGCATTTAATAGTTTTGTTTGCCATTCCTCCCATGTGAAAAGAATTGAATCTAGACTCTCATACCAGACTTTGGCCAACCCTTGGAGTTTTTGCATTGCAAAATGAGACGTGGTCTTGTCGTCCCATCCGTATACAGTTGCACATTCATTGACTTTCTTAAGCCACACGTCTATTCTCTGATTTTTGACAGACGGATCAAAATTTGGAAGAATATTTTTATAATCTATACTCTTATTGAAAGAATTAGCATTCTGCAACGGTTGTGGATCAAGACCATGTTTCACCATCTGTATAATTTTAGCTACCTCCTTACTAGAAAAAGAAGGACTACATGACCTGGGATTTCCACGTAAACTGCTGCGGCTCCGTTCCCTTCTTCTCTCATCCCGTGGAACTCGTTCACTGCTGTGACCTCTCTCATTCCTGCTCTCGTTCCGATGATCTCGATCATTGCTCCGGTTTGGACCTCCTCCGTTGTTTTTGTCACGATGCCCTGCACTTGCAGAACGTCGGTCATTGCATTCACGTTCGTTACGTCGTTGTAACAGTTCACGCTCTTTACGCTTCACCAGATCTCTCGCAAGTTGCAACTCTCGCTCAAGTGCCAGCGACTCACGTCGTCGACTCGGGCTGCGGCTCCGTGAATTGCCATTCCGTGAATTCTGCCGGGTATGACTTCGTCTGTGCGTCTTCAGTAAACGCTCATCATCTGATTTATCCATCACACCTGAAACTGGCGGAAATTGAATAATTAAAATAAATTCACAACAATGAAATTCTATAAACAAATTTGTATTATGTATTAGATGCTATTAAAAAGTATGAAAATATAAGAAAAAAATGACGTTGCATCCATTTCAATTATAATATTAATATTATAGTATAAAGACTAATAAAAGAGAGAAGAAGTAATTTACTGTAATTAAGTAGTTATACAAGCTACCCAATTATTATTATTTTGCCTTTTAGAACGTTTATTTTGTATTCTATTATAGGTTAGACTTTCACACTTTTCACAACAAAATATTAACCAATATATGTTTTAGTATGTAATTTATTTATGAAATATAATTAATTATTTGTATAATTAAGCAGCTTAAGCAAAAAGTTTTATATTTTCAATATACATACCTTTAAATTAAATAAATACATATACACGTGTAGAATTATTTAAATTAATATATATTTATATATATCCATTACGTAAACTACAAAATGTTAAACTAATTTTATTAGCAATATTAAGTATTCCACGTCGATTGATAACTGTGCTTTTAATTATGCCCATATGACCAGAGTGTAGCCCTAGCCACATATGAACAAAATTCAGCGATAACAATTTAACCAGTACTATCAGAGAGTAGCCCCGATCACGTACCGTCTAAATCTTTAAAAACAATTCGAGGAATACTTAACCATTCATGCCATTTAATATGCCAAAAATTATGTTCACACGACCAGAGAGTAGCCCTAGCCACATATGAACAAAATTCAGCGATAAAAATTTAACCAGTACCATCAGAGAGTAGCCCCGATCACGTACCGTCTAAATCTTTAAAAACAATTCGAGGAATACTTAACCATTCATGCCAGTTAATAAGCTAAAAATTATGTTCACACGACCAGAGAGTAGCCCTAGCCACATATGAACAAAATTCAGCGATAAAAATTTAACCAGTACTATCAGGGAGTAGCCCCGATCACGTACCGTCTAAATCTTTAAAAACAATTTAAAGAAAACTGTCAATTCATGCACTATTTATAAAAATATAGACTAATATTTTAAATAAAATGGAAAGAAAATATATATATTTTTACATCACCTTATGTTTCCAAGCCGTGGGTTATCCCGCTTCTGAATTTTTATTGATTTCAGGAACAAGTAAAACACCAATCACTTTTAACACTTATATTCCGTAAAGACACTGAGACACGTCTTAACTGTACAACTACTCCAAGCCACACTGCCTAACTCTTGCCGCTCAACTCCCTCCGTCGACAATCTCCCTCCAAAGTCCCTTTTCCCTTCCTAAGCTACGCTCATTGGTCGAACGAAAGGTTGATGCTCATTGGCTCAAAAATGTTGCCATTTTATAAAAAAATACTCTTCATACTTTAAGAAATATTGGCGAAACACCGAACAAAATGATTAAAATTTAAATTAATAAAATCAAACCTTACACGTGGAATTTCATGCATATTCAATAAATCTGAAACATGTGGCCAGTGACCCTAGACAAAGCATCTTGAATGTACCAACATCGTTGTGGTATCTGAAGTTGGCATGGTAGTTATACATTTTGAGGATAAGTTCAAAGACCCGTACAACAGACGGCACTGCTTCTGCGTAAAGTTCCAGCTTTGATTGCTGGTCTTCTTCTTCTTCCTAGCAAGTGGATTCTCGAGTCGAACGACCCGATAAACCCTGGTGTCAGAGTTTTCAAACTGCCTAATAGCACATCTATTAGACGTCTGACATGGTTTGAGTAAGGACTACTATCAAAGACAGCGATCGTGAACGACGGCTTAGCGTGTCTTTCGAAGCTCGGAATCTTTTTGCTTTTCGGACAATCAGGTGATTCAGCCTGCAATGACCTAACCAAACTGGGGAAAACCTCACAAAGTGATAAATTGACAAATATCAACTTTGTGTTCCCCCCTGGGAATCGAACCCAGGACCTCCGGATCGTAAGCCCATAGCTGGTCACGATTAGGTAGATATTTTATAATACCTATCTGAATCCTATATCTGGTAAAGGATGAAGTATTTATTAATTTATCTGTCTAAAACCATTTCAATTGTGTGGGAAATCTTAATACAAATAACAGGAGCTTAAAAGCATGTGCCACCTTTAAAATATCTGCATAAAGGTTAGACCGCACTTTGACACGTTGTCAGCCCATCGCCTAAATTACAATATACTGAAACCCTCGGATCCCTTAGCTGGATTTTACAGCATGCCCGGGAGGAAATGCAGCTGGCACATTCTATGTTTTTCTCTCGCTCCCAGACCAGCATGGAAGTAAGTGATTATATGTATGTATGTATTATAAAGGATGCTTTGCTAGCGAGCACAGCTTTATCCATGACTCTGTGAATTTAATAAAGAATCTGTTATTAAACCGCAAACAGCAATCTCTCACTCCTTCCTTCCGTATCACGTTCCTGAGGTATACAGCACAGTTTTAGATTACAGTAGATTCCGCAAATCGACCTGAATCCAGTCGGCTTGGTTACCACTAACCTGTCCTGAATGGCCCTTGTCCGATTTTGTTAAAATCCCTCAAATTAATTTCTGCACGTAGGAATAAGATATTATATTCTATTAAAAATAAACTAAAATGTCGGACCATTATCTCCAAAGATATAAATCAAATTATGTTTGTGGCAGCCGCGGACTATGTTGTGCGGAATATTGATTAATTTTCCTTTGCTTAAATAATATAAAATAAAAACGTGATCGTAATCTGTATTAATTTCACTGTCATCTGTGACAGTTATCATAACTTGTGAACATAACTGTCACATGACAGTCATATTATTACAAATAATTTTATTTCTCTGGAGATTATGATCTGATATTTTAGTTTTTTAAAATAGAATATGTTATCTTATTTCTACGTGCAGAGAAAAAAATTGGGATTTTAATAAAATCGGACAACACTGACACTGATTTAAAATAAAATGTGGATTTGGAAAAAAATACACAATAAATTCGAAAAGCCTATAATCTAGCTTTGAACAGTTTGCAGAGGTTTCGTGATCTTCTCTAATTTAGATCTGTGGTATAAAGTAATATGTGGCGAACATCACACGTACGAGTATGAAACACCAGTTCTGAGAAATATCGCGAAACTATGCCTCAGTTAAATGAAGCCATGGGTAAGTTCAGCATGTAGATAATTCTTCGACGTATTCTGATCAAGAGATGATATTTTCCATGAAACTGAACAACTTTTCTCCATAGTTCCAGAAACATGTAAAAGTCATGCTATAGGTATAGGGATTCACTTGATGATCAGCAGCAGCTGACACTTGAAATACAGGAAACGCACTTTTATGAGTTAAATGTATTACAAAACAAAACATTTACCGGGTGTAAGGGACAGCGTCCCACAAACTGACAGAGGTTGATCAGTCAACGATACTGAACAAATTCCACAAATAAATTCTTTTAGGAAGTGAAAATAAAAATTGGCTTTTGCATACAAAATGTCCACCTCGATCAGACAATTTGTATGAAATAAACCATTTTTTTTAACGAATTTCCTGGTGGAAGTTGTTTAGTTGATCGTTGATTGAGAAATCCGTATCAGTTTGTGGGATGTCGTCCCTTACACCACGTAGGAAATCACTTGAACATCAGCAGCAGCTCAGATTTAAGAGTCAAATGTATTACGAAGCAAAACCTTTACATCACTTACTTGCTCGTTAAAAACAAATAAACTGTCTCTAGCTTCGGTAAATACCAGCCGAAGCAATAGTGACCATATTGACTGAGGAAGCTTTGCCTCGAACGAAACAAAAGTAATATCGCGGCGATCGTAGAGCAATTCGAAGAGGGCTGCACACATTAAGCTTGATTCTAGATTCCACCGGCTAAAATTAAATTAAAATCTATCTGTCACTTCTCAAATAATAAAATGAAAACGGCAAGGCGATTTATACTCAATGGTTTCACACTTTGGCCACTAGATTTTGACGCACTTTTGCACGTTTCCCCAGTATTTCTGTCAATTTTATCTGCCATATGATATGACGGCGACTCCCAGGCCAGCATGAAAAAAAAGCGTATCTCCCATTCTTTAAAATGTGCGTCTCATTCATCGCGCCACGTCTTTCAGGGTCGTATTCATTCATAATTCTAATTAAATTTTGTTTGATATGTTCGCTGAGGGACAAATTCGTAAAGCCAATATAATAACATGCATGTTCTATAATTAGCGAGCCATCTCGAGAGATTCCAAGTTAAATTCAATGTCAACATTGGTTGAGGACGGTTACCGACTTTACTGGACCGCACATTCTCAAGGGACTTCAACGTATGTAATTCCTGGAATATGTTTTGTTTTAAAAGTACATTGGTTTCGACTCTGGCTAACACGAGGCTAACACTCTTGACTGATGACGTCAGAGTGAAATTAATACATGGTTCTGTTTCAGGTTGCTTAATTTTAAGAATTTTAAAATAATTCTGAAAGCTTTTGGGTGTTTTAAGCAATATTAATTATTAATTCAGTGTTCACAGCAGTTACAGATAGCAAGTGCCGTTTTTCGGAAATTTTCTTTCTCTAACTACAACTATAAGTTGCATGTATAACTTCCATGCTGGACTGGGAGCGAGATTAAAACATAGAATGCGCCAGCTGCATTTTCTCCTGTGCATGCTGTAAAAGTCAGCTAAGGGATCCGAGGGTTTCGGTATATTGTAATTTAGGCGATGGGCTGACAACCTGTCACTACAGCAATATACTTACAAATCTATCTTAAATAACCCTTAAAACTTTGTCAGACGTGGCGGAACGACCTTTGTTTACGCTCTGCCTACCCCATTAGGGATAAAGGTGTGATTATATGTATGTATGTATGTATGTATAAGTTGCAAGTTTATGAGGTTTTAAATGACCTTCATTGCTTTCACCTCAATCTGATATACCGGATTTTCGATTGATTGTGTTTTCAGTGAATTACGATATATTGACTGATGAGGGCACCACTTATCCCAGGGAAGCCCCTTAAGAGATAAGATTTTCTTTAAATTAAATTAATAAAGCGTTGGCCAGAATCAGGTTCACAGAGTTCGCGCGCGGTTGATAAAAACAAATAAAAAAAGTACAGTTGATTTTTTTCCCATTGTTATGAACTAATACCTTATTTCGCTAAAGTATTATAGTATGTTTTCAGTATTTCACAGAAAAGCGTTATCATATTTCAAACTAGTTACCTAGTACTTTAAAATTAAATGTAGGTAATCACTAGGAATTTTTAGTAATATAATTAACATTTAACATTTTGATAATTACATTATTATGAGAGCATAGGCTAATAATAATAATACTCGTAATTTTCAAATGAACATAACATTATGATAATAACATTATTATAATCATCTATCCCACATCGCTGATCCCCGTGGGATCATCCCACATGTTAATTTGTTTGATGTTTTGTGGATAACAAAATGATGTGTTAGTCATACTTGTTGGATACAATTTTATGTGAATATGTTGTAAACTTTTTGTGTATGAGTTTGAGTAATAAGAATAAGAAAAACTTACAAAATATAGAGACCTAGCTATAGAAATCAGAACCAAATGGGGAGTGCCAACAGTGCATATTGTACCAATAGTACTGTCGTCCACTGGCGTAATCCCTAAAACCCTAAAAAATGCCTACGTTAAAAATTCTTTCTCTTGTTTCCCACACCCTTCAAAAAGCCGCAATACTAAACACATGCCGAATAGTTAGAAAATTTCTAACCACTTCAGTCACTTCGGACACCCTTCACCCCTCCTCATTTGACAATAAACCAGAAGGCCATATCGTGAGCCGCTTTCTGGTCAAAGAGTTAGCCCGTATCTTGCTGACCTGATAGAAGCAGAAGTTTACTAATACTCGCAACCTAACCTAAACTTCTTTTGTTCCAGACACACTCACAATGAAGATTCGGATAGCGTTACTCTTAGCTGTGGCCAGTACGGTCCACTCGCAGAGTTTCTTCAGCGGCTCTCAGCCCTTCTTCAACTCCTTACCAGCTGGGCTGCAGAACATCGGAGCCACCTTCGCCAGGGTACTGACGGGAGGTCAGCCGGCAGACAGGTTGCCTGTTAATGGATTCGGGTGAGCTTTCGGAGATGAAGGAATGGTTTGATATAGGTTCCTAATATATTTTTTATGTAAATTCAACTATCAAATTTGACAAATATTTGGTGCAGTAAAATTCAAGGCACTTCTTATAACTCTTCAATTCTGTAGTCTATTAATTGATGCCATCAAATTCTATACTAAAACAAAAGAACATTGTGGCATCTAAACTTAACACTAACTTCTCTTTGTGCACAAAACACTTAAGAATAAAAATTGAAATGAGTACCTAAACGTAAAGAAATCTAGAGGACCATATTTAACTAAGCTGTCGCATAGTTGCTCGAGTGCATATAATTCATAACTGGGCTCGATTCTAGATTTACATACATACATACATACAAACTATCACGCCTGTATTCTAGATTTGCCGGCATAAAACAAAAATTAAAATTTGTTGGTCACTTTCAGATTAAAAACATGGGAAAAGACAGGAAATCTATTCTCTCTGGTTTTTGATTTATAGTCGGTGGTTTTGTACGTTATCTGATTTTTTTTCCGCCGTCATAATATTATATGGCGTATAAAATTGACAGAAATACCTACTGGGGAAACGTGCAAAAACGCGTCAAAATCTAGCGAACAAAGTGTAAAACCATAGAGTATAAATCGCCTGTCATTCTTCAATTTTACTATTTTAAAAGAGACAGATCGATTTTAATTTTAGTTTCATCCGATGATATCTAGAATCGAGCCGACTGTTTTAATTATATCACGTTGCTACATGTGTGATGTAAATTAGATTAAAGTGCATGTTGCAGGCTGCACTTACTCTCTCACGGTGCTATGCAATGTGTGAATTGTACAGTCAGTAAGATACAGACAGCATCTTTGATCAGCATCACGAAAGATCAAGATTAGGTTTAATCTACAGTTCATTGTTCAAATGTACAAAATAACAAAACTTAGCTATTTTTGGCGATATGATTAGATTACTTATTGCTACCCTACCTATATGAAAATACCTTATCATACTTTTAACTCAGAATCCCTTGATTTTTTTCTTAGTTTTCCTCTGTGATTTTGTCTTGGGACGTCATATCCGGTTGTGTAATAGACGACGTGGTGTTCGACTTTCCCTTTTTCAAGAAGCTCTAAAATAGAAATAAAATCAGCGAAACTTGTCCCTCGACTTGTTCTCTCAAGAAACACCCACAAACGCGTCATGTGATTCATTTACTGCTTTTGCCCGAAGAGATCTTTTATTGTTTTCGATAAAAGTCTCCTTTACTTTTTTAGAGTCCTCAAGAGTTTTACGATTATGCCTTTTTACCGAAACGTAACAAGTTTTTGATAGGCCTTTAAAAATAAAATTGTGTTTTTTGATACAGAAAGTTAAATATGATGGGCAAAAATATTTTAACAGCAATTTGAATCACAATGTTGTATTAAAATTATCCTTCACATGCAAGATCTTTGTAAAAAAATATGTTTCGTTTAGCTGACAATGAACAAGCTTGAAAGCATAGGATATTAAAACTACAATAAAGAACACGACAGTGCACAGCACTGACGGTAGCCATCTTAATGTTTTCAATTTTGCAAAAACTCACGCCATTAGAGTTTTCTTGTCTTACACATACAATTAAAATACAAAATATAACGAACAAATTTATTTTTGCACGATTGAGAATCGGAGGAAATTTGCGGTTTTCTGGATTTCGTGATCCAATTTAATTTTCTAAAAGTATGCATCCGTAGTCAAATAAATACTCATCATGAATACTAAAAATTGCTAAGTGTTGTTTTTTTAATTAACATCGTCTTGAATCTTATTTATTTGATTTTATTTCAGCACTAAACAAGGTATTGTTGTTAAAAATTGTTGTAAAGATATTATTTTATGAATAACCCTACCTGATAGTTGATTACCAAATTAGTTTTTTTTCTCATCAACAACATTACACCATATCATCAGTCCTTGGAAATGAAAAGATATGAAAGTTACCCTTACATACTTAAAGCAACGCGGCCTTTCATTCCTATTTACATAATATAAAACATACCTTCCATACAACACAGAGCTGATGTGTAGACAGACCGCTTTCAGAATCAAGATGTGGCAGTAAATGGCATGCAATCTCGTCTAGTTGCCCCTTGTCCCGGAATTAACTCTCATTTGTGCCCCTTGTGCAGTCACTAGTGACGCTTGGTTATACAGAGTGAAATTAAATTATTTTCTTATTTAAATTTTTCCTTACATTCACTTAACTTAAAAACTGGCAGCCTTGGAGGTTGTTAAGAAGAAAATCAAAAATCATCATGAATCATTAATCAATCTTGAATGAAATCAAAAATGAAAATAAGCTTTATATTTTTATAAATAATAGGCAAACATTCCTTTTTATGCCAGTATCATCAATATTAGCTCCTTCACCATCCATAAATTAGGTAGTTTCATGATCCGAATACCAACTCATTGTAAGATATTTAATTGCACCCTGTACCCACAAATCCTACAATTATAGACCAAGTCAGCTGCTCCACGGCCAAAATTGAAGCATTGGATGATTTGAATTTCACAGATGATCGATTCTACTAATTGACAATTCTGACGACGATTAGTAAGTGGTTTCAGGGAGCAATTTTCACACTAATGTCATGATTTAATGCTCCAAATGAAATTTGACTCCATCCATCATGGTGTCTCTGTATTTTTCTATTGAACATCTATTGTCTTCT
The DNA here is from genome assembly GCA_949820665.1 of Scrobipalpa costella. Lineage (NCBI taxonomy): Eukaryota > Metazoa > Arthropoda > Insecta > Lepidoptera > Gelechiidae > Scrobipalpa > Scrobipalpa costella. Next base: position 13,365,126 of record OX463296.1, on the reverse strand, counting down.
GCTTATTTTAAATCCATTTAAATCCTGGAATTGTTTCTTCAAACACCTGATATCTCGGATCCTTTCAGTAAAGTCTTTTCAAGGATTTTCAAAGACTCATCCAAGCCATTAGCCTTTGCCTCTAACCAACTACATTTTGTTATTAGCTTCAAATATAGTAAGTTATTTTCCCACAATCCTTAAGATTCTTAGAAACTTCTTGACCAATTTTGCCCGTAGCTATGTGACGATTCGTTATTGTTATGATCTACAACAATTTGTGGGTAAGAGTTTTGATTTATTGATTCTGAATGAAATGTAAATGAAACTAAAATAGTTTACCACCACGAAGTTTCACTTAACTTGCTACTTTTAGTTTAAAGAACTTAAGAGCTGGGCTCTTGCAAGCAAACTCATAATATACACCTTTTTAATTCAAACGATACCTATTGGATTCACAATATGACTATTAACTTCACATTAATCAGAACTCTTATCCAAACCTATAACACAGACTGTTATTAATATCCTACTCTTCCAGAATGATTGTGTATTGTAACATTGTCAACCCTTTACTTATTGCACAGTAGTGAATGTTGCATGTAACGCACCAGTTTGTCCCCAGCAGACCCAACGCCCATTCCGGACTGGCCAGCCAGGGGAGCACCAGGTTATAATGCTATTTGTGATTAATTTGTAATCTTATTTGAACTGACACTAGAGCCATACAAAAGGGAACAAAATTCATTTAAAGCCGAATTGATTTGAAGGTCAAGAAGTCACCCCATCTCTAAACCGCCAGCAGTCGACGAAAATAGTCATTGACAAAATTTTAAAGGTGTCATTGTGAAATGACATTTGTCGCTGACTGTCGGCAGCTTAACGCTATAACTCTATAAAATTAGGATGGTAGCTGCGACAGATGCTATTCAGAAGAAAAACAAATGAAAATGTGTCTGAAATCGATGGGAATTTCATCTATCTTAGCTATCATTCTAAATTATACAGAGTAAATAGGTGTCAGCAAGGTGTGAGTGTCCCGTAGTTTCTCAGCGATTAATACAATAAATTGGATACACATTGGATTGACATTTTGCAATGATAAAATACTTTAATTTATAGTGATTGAATCACTGGTTGCTTTTGAAAACGAAACCACTTAGATCGAGAGTATCAAATATATAATGTGTGCGGCCCAAAGTACTTTTTACTTGAAATTGATAAACGAATTTCATAAAAATTTGCCCCACATATGAACTTTACAAAATGTTTTTTCTTTCGTTTGGCTCTTGTCTAGACATAACGTTTATTTATTATCCACCCTTTTTTTCTATTAATATAACCCACTTTTCTAATAGATAAAATTCATACAAAATCGTATTGTGATTCTGTATGATATCCAAATATACTATTTCGGATGTTGAATTATTCAGACTTAGGGCTTAAGATATTTTCGGAAATTCTTAAGGTTTTTTACACCTTCAGTAGGTAAAATGGGTGGCAAAAAGGTTGGGTAATAAATGTTTATGTCTTACCCTAAAATAACAAGATGTAAAACACGTGTAAATAAAACTATGTACGTTTAGGATACAAAACAAAACGTTTGCTGAACAAGTAACAACTAAGTAGTTAAGGTTTTATACTGTAAAGTGATTAACAGGTATTGTTTAAAAAGTAATAATAAGTAGTTTAATACGTTTTTTCTTTATTCTATACATGCATACGTTGCAAGATGTTAATGTAGATTAAATTTACAGTGTCCCTATAGCTAGACATTCCTAGGTATATAATTATCCTACCAGTAATACCTTCCACCAGCCGCCAATTTCACGGAATGAACCCCCAGAATTCCCTGGCTACTGATATTTATGTAGAACCTGTACCTGCTAAACTAAAGGCATGAGACAGTAGATTACTTGTAGAGATTCCAACTTAGCACCCCTATTACTAAACTAGTTGTGTAAGTTACTGTAGGGGAAGCAAACCGACTCACTAAAGACATATCTTTATACAAATCTGTTAAAATAGCATAACATTACACAAAAAATACTTACAGGTATTTTCGTAAATTTAAAGGGAAGTTGGGTAATCCAGGCTTACCTAGGCTATTACGGAGTTGAGGTTTCAGTATGATTCTAACAAGCGCGGGTTGAAAACTTCTGATAGGATAGGATAAGCAAGTTTTACCGTGCGAGTTGTTAGTAGTGCTTCAGTCAGAAGCCTCTTAATAATATTGGTTGAACTCTGTTTATCTCAACTATCCTTTATCTTGTTATCTTATGCTTTAAACCTGAAATTCGTTTTCTAGTATTCTATAATACTTAGCTTATTTAAGTATTTCTGATTAAACATATACAAGATGGCTTTTTATTTTTAGTCAGTACACAAACTTATAGGGGCTGCTCAGAGAACGAAACTGATCAACTTTCACAAATAAATTCTTCAATCCCTTTCAGTTTGTTTAGTGACTATAAATAGCCGTGTAGATATAACTTCAAAATTAGTCAAAACAGGTTTCAACCAATACAGTTTGACACAAAAACGGTTAAGAACCATACTAATATCACTCTTACTACAGTTTCAGCAATCCACCTCCTCCCCTAGGGTCGGGAACAGACCCTGGCTCCCAGACGTGTGGACTTGCTCCTCCGTTCTGTGCCAGAAGCCGCTACAGGAGTATAGATGGCTCCTGCAACAACCTGCAGAGGCCTAACTGGGGCGTACCGCAAGCACCTTACGGCCGTTTGCTGCCATACAACTATGCTGACGGTATGTATAGCTATAGAATACATTCAGTTGCTTTTTTATTTATCCCTCGGTTTGGGAACAGACCCTGGCTCCTGGATGTGTGGGCTCGCTGATGGTATGTATAGTTTCAGACTACATTAAGTAGATCTTATTTAGATTACGTATGTTTTACCAAACAAAAGAAGAACATAAACACGCTTGCCTAGGAAAGTATGTATGCTTAGTTTACACTGTTTGAAAAGAACTCAGAATAAGTACCTCAAACAAAAGTTTACCAAAACAGTCAAATTGATATTTCTGTTCATTCAGACAGGTGTCTTAAGAATTTAGGCCACAAAAGTTTGAATGTATTTTGATGTCAGTCTGTGTTTTTTTTTTTAATATTTGTTTAATCCTAATTCCAGACACCGAATTATTACCAACAAAGGATTTTGGCTTTTCTTTTGTTTTAGTGATGAAAGGATTCCTTAAGATCTTTGATTATTATTTATCAAAGAAAAATCGTCATTAAATAAAAATCAAAGCCATTATAATATATTATTTGTATAAAAGATCTTTCTATTTAAAGAAATTCTTCTTAACACTAAAGATTTTCAATTAAATACTTAAGTCCTGAAAGTTTTCATTAAAAAATCACTCGATTCAACTACGTCTCGGTATTGGCCCAAATAAAATATTTTTTATTCTTTTCATTTTTGGGAATTTATTTGAATTTAACAGTCAAATATTTGCGTTCAAATATTTTTTACAGTTGAAATTAATAACACTCCAACATCTCTCCAAAAAATTTTATACTGTGCATTAAACTGATCCACCATTTTTTTTCCTCTGAAAGTGTGTACGCATGCCCGCGTGTAAAGTCCGGCAGGCTGCTGCCCAACCCCCGCGAGATCAGCTTGAGGCTATTCCCGGACAGACAGCTGGTAGATCCTATTTGGAACCTGAACGCGCAGCAGTGGGGTCAGATTATAACCCACGACATGTCGCTGACTGCTGGCGTTGCTCAAACTCGTAAGTAGAAAAAAAAAACGATTTACTGCTTAGCGAAGTCATCATAATCTCCCTAGACTTATCCCGTATCTCTCGGAGTCAGCTACATAATACAGGTGATTATACGAGTGTACTGATTTTTACACAGGGCGACTGCACTCCGACCTCCGCAAAACAGAACGGAAACCAGACCCAATCCTAGATTGGGTCAGAGTTTATAAGCCGCCAATGCTTAGCAATATCCTCTGACATGGCTTAACGTCTAATATGTCATGGACCAACGGCTTAACGTGCCTTCCGAAGCACGAAAAAAGCGCCAAAAAAACGTACATATGAAGTTCGAAAACCGAAAAATACTTTGGTACGTGGTGGGGTTCGGACCGTTCAGGGGACAGCAGCCCTATCCACTACATCGGGCTTACTGCTTAGCGAAGAAGAGTTATCCATCATCATCTTTAGCATATACGGCCCTTACCAAAGGGCACGAGTCTACCCTTGGAAGATAAAGGACTTTATTTGACCACGTGGACCTTATTGGAACCAGTAAGGATTGGTAGCGATGAAAAAGAGAAGAAATACGTAAATCTGGAAATCGTGCTCTGATGGTGCCACTCTTTGCCTAGACAGTTTTAACATGACAACGCATTGATCTTGTTTGTTAAGAATAATTTACAATTTATTTAAAATTATTTTCCTTTTTTGTCAAGGTTTCAGATAAAAGGCAAGATTGTCACGGTAACAATTAAAAGTTTTTAATGCGACTAAACGCCTTGCGGTGTTCTCCCACTCGGTCATGTGCGTTCTACTCTCCTCGTTGTTTTAATCTAATATTTGAATTTTGCATAGATTTTATTTTATTGTCATCAACAAAACGTACATACATACATATACTCACGCCTTTATTTCTAATGGGGTAGGCAGACCGTAAACGACCTCAACAAAGGCCATTCCGCCACGTCTGACAAAGTTTTGAGGGTTATTTAAGATAGATTTGTATGTATATTACTGTAGTTACAGTTTGTCAGCCTGTCGCCTAATTTGCCAAATACAGATATACTCTCGGATCCCTTAGCTAATTTTTACAGCATGCCCAGGAGGAAATGCAGCTAGCACATTCTATAATTTCTTTCGCTCCTAGTCGAGGGTTTCAGTATATTGAAATTTAGGCGATGGGCTGACAACCTGTCACTACAGCAATATACCTACAGATCTATCGTAAATAACCCTCAAAATGTTGTCTGACGTGGCGCAACGACCTTTGTTTAGGTCGTTTTCGCTCTGCCTACCCCATTAGGGATAAAGGCGTGATTTTATGCGTGTATGTATGTATGTGTGTCTTAGCTCAGAGTTTTAAATACATGTTATATAATTTGAATTGGATACTTACTCCATCTGGATAAAATGTACCTCCGTTTCATTTATTTTAAAGCAGAAAGCAAATGAACTTAGACAAGACCATACTTTTTTCGTTTTCTCACCTCCGTTCCTATGGGCTCCTTCGTGATTTAGACTTATGCCTAAAATCATCATATATCGATTTTAAAAGGACTATTTCTTCGTATGCGAAAATATGTAGTAATAAACTCGTGACATTCGCGGCAAACCTGAAGATTATCCGTGGAATTCAGGTTGATAAAGCTGAAAGTTCAACTCAGCTGTAAATATCGGTTTTTGGAAACCATGTAGCTTAAACTAAGCACCCTGTTGGCTTAGGGATATTGGGGTTGCAGGATTTCCATTTTGATACTAGCCTTATAGCCAACATATCTAGCGGACAGCCAGCTAGCCAGACATAATTGCGGTACAAAGTTCCGAAAATGTGAAAGAGGGCAAAGAATTGGTTGAGGGTTGCTAAATAAGAGAATGCCAACTGGTACAGTAAGTTGCAAAAGCTTGACAAATTAGATAAAGATAGGTTTATTTGTTGAAAATAAGTCACAAATTGGTCTTATAATTAAATTAAAGTACAGCTATTTTATACGACATACAAATATTTGATTCGGTACAATAGACATAAAAGTAGTTAAATGCAATAATATCAAATCGGAGAGATATAAAACTATTTACCTACTAATGTAAATAAACTATTTACTAAGACTAATGTCTCATTTTCACGAGCTTATTGAGAAAAATATTGTTATTTTCACATTATCTTATTAGTTTTATAAATATATGGCTTCTTATTTCTATTGGGGCTCTATGGATTTCATCCTGTCATATTTTTTTATTGTTAGAGTGGCGTCTACTCTTCTGGTACATTATGTGAATCTGACTCCAAAATAATCATTTTTTTTTTTGGGTTTATGAACTGGATGCAACACAAACTATAAATGAATGTTAAAGTAGGCTAAAGAAAACAGAACTATATTTTAATATTTTTATGCTTTTTCGCCTTAAACACGCCTTCCTATTAGTTTTTCAACTTTATTATAGGGATAGTCTTATAAATAGATTTTATAACCACTTGCAAAAGGTCAAGCGTTTCAATGTTTCAGTAAAAGCATTTTGATAGTAATTATGATAAGGAAGAAACGCAAGATGTTTTTATTAAGAATCTATTAAAAACAGTCAAAATTCAACGTGTTGTCAGTTTTTGTATTTTATAAGTAATTTTATTTAAAATCAAATGTTTTAATTTAAGGTGCAAAGACTAAGAATGGAACTTCCGAACACGGTAAGCAAATAAAAGACTGTGTGTGGGTGTGTGTGTATCAAAGTCTCTGGTCTATGTTTTTGTTTGTTTTTATTCTTGTGTGTGACAAAATCTCTCTCTTCTGTCTCTCTGTTTATTGTAACTTCTCTGTATGTCTTCGCTTTACCTTCTATTTTATCATTCTCTTGCTCTTATCCCATTTATTTGGGGTCGGCGCAGTATGTATTTTCTTCCATTCATCCATGACAGCCTTCGAATCAATACTCTAACCCGCTTTAGACATATCATCTTTTTTACAGTCCATCCATATTTTCTTTGGTCATCCTCTCCCAGCATATCGTTTAATATTATATTTACAATTACATTACTGTTGAAAACAGCTGCATTCCACAATATTTCATTCCCAGGGAAGCAATTAGCGCCAAGGAAAACTTTTAATCTACGTTCACGTGCTAAATGACTCGTAATTTTAAACAGAATGAATTTATGTTCACTGCTTTTTTGTGTGTTTTGCCACTATCACCACTGGTGTGAAAATAATCATTTCTTAAACATTTATCGGAGGCATATTTTTGGAATGTAGTTTAATGTTGTTGTGTTATTTTTGTTGTTATCACGGAAATTGTTTGTGCGTGTTATATTTGTTCACCTTTCTTCTTCTGTATATTCTTAGCTTAGTTTTTTTTTTTCTGATAACATTTTATTATTGCCATTCTCCTACATACACAATTTTTCCAAAATAGATAAAACTTTTTTTCTTTTTACATTACTCGGCCTGGCCACTGGAAAATTAGTTGTATGCAGCATATGTTCTCGCCGTGCAAGCGGCAAAAGCTACTTGAAAGCAGTATAAAATGACTTATTTATTCCCATTGCTCAGCACGAGTTTCCGCTGCAGTGATTAGTTTACTCAATAACTCAAATGTTCTTTTTAAATACAGACAAGGACACGATAACTTGCTGCGATGACAACGGGCAGCTAGCCGCTGACGTGAACACCAACCCTCAGTGCGCCCCGATCCTCGTCCCCCCGAATGACCCCATCCACGGGCCCCAGGGGACCCAGTGCATGAACTTCGTGAGGACCACCACTACCTAGGACAGAAGGTGCAAGCCTCTTGGCGCGCCTGCTGAGCCGGTAAGATGCTCTTGATACTATCAGTTATACACATTTAAATGTTGCATTTAATTTATCAAATTTCTGGGTGTACCGGGCTGTACCGGGTGTCAGGGACAGCGTCCTGCAAACTGATAGGGGTTGCTCAGTCAACGAAATTAAACAACGATCACCAAGTTTTTTTTCAGGAAGTGAAAAATAAAACTTGGTTTTTAATAGTCAAATATTTTATTCGTCTCCTGAAAGAATTCCCCTCTGGAAGTTGTTCAGTTTCATTGACTGAGCAATCCCTCTCAGTTTTCGGGACGCTGTTCCTTACACCCGGTAGAATTTTGTAGTTTACGAAAATCGAAAAATAAACATTTATGAAAATATGTTGAAAAGTTATTGGACTAAAACATGTCAAAAAGTTATTCAACGAAAAAAGCAGGCTTTTCTTAACTCTTAAAAAAATATATAAATTAAGCCGTCAAAGAAAAAGGAGAAATAGGTTTCTAGATTAGTAAAGTTAATTTGTTTGATAAGAACAAAGAATAATCGCTTGGTTTTAAAGAGTGACATTCCCTTTGTTTAAATAATGTCTTAAAGTGTCTGGAAGTGTCTTCAGATATTAAAAAACTCCCTAGGCAGTTTGTGAAGAAAGATAAATAAACATTTGTTTTTTAAGAAACCCCAACGCCTGTTTTCTTTCCCCAGTTTTCAGATCAAACAGTTTAGTTTTGTAGATAGTATGAATTTTTTTATGGGTATGTTCTTCACTCCGGCCCAGGACAGTGATAACTGAATCAGTCGAAGAAGTTTATGCAGAGGTCAAGACGTACTGGGTTACTGGAATTCCCACACAGTAAGGCTTTGACGACCCGCGCAGCCTAATTGGCAGTGTACCTGCCTGCTACGCAGAGGGTCCCGGGTTCGATTCTCGGCCGGGTCAGACATTTGAATGATGAGTTTAAATGTCTGTTTCTGGATCTGGGTTTTTTCTGTGGTTGTTTCTGTGTATGTCCATGGCACCCCGATACAGGGAATCCTGGTGGGGGCTATGAGTGTGATCGTGTTTTTTTTAAGACTCGTATTTATAAAGGTTTAGAGCAATTTTAAGTATGGATCTGACAGGTCGTTTTATAATGAAATAACATTTCTAATACGAACTCAAATTAGCTGTCAATCTCAGGTGCTGTTAATCAATACGGGCCAAAGAGAATACAGTAACCCACTTGACGCCTCGGGGAAAGACTTATGAAATATTTCACCAGAAACGCCTACTGCTATTTTGAACACCACTGTACCAACATAAAGTACTTACTTACAAAATTATTCAAAAAATAAGATTTTTAGTAACTATCGGAGTTTTCTAAATTCAATATTATGTTTCGAAGTGACCGAAGAAGCTTAAACAAAAACCTTTTAGGATTACAAAAATAACTTTGATATCAAATCCTTCTTATCTTCTTAAGAGTATTTTACGAAAAATATCAGTAATAAGGCTGTTGAACCCAAGTGTAATAATAATTATCTTACCTACATTAAAATTAACGCTAATGAGCAAATAGGTTTACGTACCGTTCGTTATCTTTAACAAGAAATCATGATAAAGGTGCAGATTTGGAAAAAAATTACGACCGGACCAAAATAAGCCCACACTAACCCGTAATATTCTATCATGCGCATACAGTGTAGAGGAACTTATTTTAGAAAATAAAATTATGGAAAATATAGACATGAATTTATTTATTAAGGTTGTGTACGCGGCCGAATCGTGGCTATATTGCCTCGACGTACCTTTGATTGAATTCTGATCTCTATCTATCTAGTCCCAACCTATTTTGGCTTCGCTGATTGCTGACGTCAATTTGATATGATGTTATAAGGATACGGTATGATCAGATTACTGATCTATCCCAACAGCCTCCTTTCCTTAGATTACTTAAGGTTAGAATTCGTAACAAGTATTTGGAATTTCTGAATACGCTACGTGTTCGGACGAAATTCCTAATGGGTAAAATTTTGTAATCATTTGGAGGTACGGATATAGAAATAATTACTTACGTACAGATAAACTTTTTAGGCGAGTAGAAAATTTATGAGATAAAATTGAAGGCATTACATGAATTTCTGAGTACTTATCGTTAACTATAATTATAAGCTTCCGTGCTAAACCGCGAGCATTAAAATGTATAATAAAATTACCATTTTCTTTCCTTTTCCGAGCATACTGTAATAGGAGATTTTTTCTATGGAGAAGACATGTGTTATGGCTATCTAGATATTTGTTTGATGTGGCGAAAATACATTTACTATGCCGGTAATGCTTGGCTTAACCTGTTGATATTTTTTGAATGTAGAGTATGATTGTAATAATTTTATCTTGTTTCAGTTGTCAGTAGTGACAGCCTACATGGATCTCTCCCTGGTATACGGCAGCAGCCAGGGCCAAGCTGCTCCCATCAGGGCAGGAACGGGGGGTCGGCTGCTGACCATCCTGAGAGGGGGGCGAGAATGGCCCCCTCAGGATTCAAACATCACCCTCACTTGCGAGTCCGCTCAGTCGCCCAATGAACCTTGTTATTTGACAGGTAAGAGTTACGAGATCTTCTATCATGAGGGCTCGATCGACCCTAAGAACCGTGGTGTCAGTTTTTAAGCCGCTAAATAGCACTTTGACATGGTTTTTGTTGTGTCCATTATCAAAGACAGCAACAGTACACGACGGTTTAACGTGCCCTATAAGCACGGAATATTTATCTTCCAGACAATCTGTTGATTCAGCCTGCATTGTTCTGACCAAACTGGAGAAAATCTTGGGAGCCTTCAGCCTATGACTCAGACCAGAAGGTCACGAGGCAGTTAGAATTACGAGATCAAAAAAAAGTTTGCTTTATGATAACATGTTAAGGACCTTTTTTTGGCTTTGTTTTGGCTAAAATTTATTAGTTATTGTTTTAGTAACAACGATAAACTTGTTTTTCAACTTAAGATGGAGTAACTAGAACAAACTGATTGTATAGTAATCTCCTAATATTGAGTCAAATTTTGGACATCTAATATAGAGTGTAAAAGCACTTTGGCCTTTGTGGTGACTGTAAGAGTGTCCAATATAGAGGAGGAAGTTATCATAGGATTTATGAGTAGGTACCGTTATCTTCGCCAATCAGCATTTGATCCACTGTCTAGTATTATTGGATAAACATCGGAATTGTACAACCATGAATGCAATTGAGTATTTACAATGATGTCTAGTTTCTAAATGGACAACAATAGAATTCAGTATAATTCTGTACCTATTATGATAAGGTAAAGAGAGTTATACAACGTTCAAATCAAAGCACACAACTAGCACTAGCATTTAAATTTACGTTAATTTGTTTTCTTCTATTATCAAATCAAAATTTAATGTTGTCTTGAAATTCAAATAATTTTCAGTAACAAATCAAAATTGACCTTTACATAAAACTAGATTCCTCAAGTTATCTTGAAATTTTATAAACATACATACATATAATCACGCCTTTATCCCTAATGGGGTAGGCAGAGCGTAAACGACCTAAACAAAGGCCGTTCCGCCGCGTCTGACAAAGTCTTGAAGGCCATTGAAGAAAGATTTGTACGCATATTGCTGTAGTGACAGGTTGTCAGCCCATCGAATAAATTACAATATACTGAAACCCTCAGATTCCTTAGCTGGTTTTTACAGCATGCTCGTGAGGAAATGCAGCTGGCACTTTCTATGTTTTTCTCTCACTCCCAGTCCAGCATGGAAGATTGAAACATATCTAAACTAACGATCAATTTATCTAAGTACGTAAGTAGTTAAAGACTAAGTTCTTTTCTTCATTCATTCAATTTCAGTGAGTAGGCTGTACAAACTTCTTTACAGTACAGTTCCTCAGAGAATAGACGTATCGAGTTCCGAACCATCAGCCAATTTGCATGATTTTGGACTGGATCCGGTCACATTTGTTATAGACAAGAAATTCAGGTTTCTAGTTATGTTAAGGACCTGCTATAAATAGCGACAAGTTTATGTTATATGTAACCTTAGAGAACAGAACAACATAAATAAGTACCTAATAATAAAGAAGAAAAACAAATAAAAATCACTTTATTTCCAAAAAACACATTGCAAAAAATAAAAACACACAATCAAGAATAACATAACAAACAGGACCGTTAGGCATATAGATATTTTCACAGAAATGGAAAAAGTTTAATAGCTAAGAAGTAGCTTTCCGCCCTGTAGGAACAAGCTATTATTCCGAAGTAACAAGTTCCCCATGGGATTAAACTATCCTTTTCAAAATTTGCATTTAACTGGAACTATACAATACCTTTTTTTTGTAAATGGTCTTCAAATCTAGTTACGAAATTGGCCTAATGGGTAAACACTTTGTTGTCTCATCAACAAAAATACCCCGAAAAGCTGTTTATTATTGCAGATCTAGTGTGGTCCCAAAATACCTAACCTAGGTCCTAACTTAGCACTCAATATGACATGGTTTCCCAATTCAAAGCGATGTTCCAAATTCTCTAAGGGTCAAATCGGCCAAAGTAGCTTTTGGATGTTACGACGAAACTAAAAAAACATTTCATCCAGTAAAGTAAATGAAGTCCCTTGGCTTGGATTACTTAGAGCCTTGGACGTATATACAATTTCAAATGTTTCGATATTTCAAATGGCGGATTTATATGGTTTATATTACTTATGTAGGTACCTATACGGTTTACGCCCAGGAGAATTGTCACTCTCCTGCTCTTTAAGCGAAATAACTTCATAAGATTGTTTATGTTGAAGTTTCAAAAGTTTGCTTCCATAAAGCGCTTGATGATATTATAAAGTTCTTCTGGTCTTAAATTTATTATACGCTTGAGATGAATAAATACAAATAAGTACGTAAAATATTGCTGCGAAGTTGTTTTGTAGCCTGAGCCTTAATCTAACTCGAAGGTTAGTATCCCTATGTGGGCATTTGCTCTTCAACTTCCATCAGTAAAAAATATATTCTTCTTTATTCCTAAGGTGACATCAGAGTAAACCAGAACCCGCAACTAACAGTGCTCCAGATCATCCTGCTTCGTGAGCACAACCGCATAGCTGATACCCTGGCCAAGCTGAACCCTCATTGGACCGATGAGACCATTTTCCAGGAGGCCAGGCGTATCCATATCGCTGAGATCCAGCATATCAACTACTACGAATATTTACCCATATTCCTTGGTAAGCCATGCTTCCTTTCCTTGGTTTCGTAGTTTTCTTCTAAGGCTAATGAGTAATTTAGTTGTCTTGAATTGCTAGGTAGAGTAAATTTAAGAATGCGTCCATTAAGACTTTTCTTATTGTCTCTACTACGGGGAAGCGAATGCGTCCATTAACAGTTTTCTTAATGTCTCTATTTCTTGTGTTCTATTCTTGGTTTCGTAGTAAGTATAAATTATTCCCTTTTCCATTCTAGATACAACTTACGGGTTTAATCAGTCGACCGAAAGGCTATCTGACTAATCACATTTTTATCTGTTATGAAAAAATCGTACGTCCAATATATTTGACTAAAAAAACGAAAAATTTAATATTAATGTTGGATCACTCATTTCTGAGATTCATTCATTATTGTAATCACTTTGAATATTTTTCAGCGACTCCTTTTTACTTGTTGCTGAAAATGTACAGTCTATCTTATTCCTTGATCTCAGATAGAGTAGATTGAAGAAAAAACTACCCACACGATATTACATTAATCGCGTCATAATCTACCACCTATGTGAGAATATCGTAAAACAGATCACCAAAAACATAAAAACCGCCGAAGACGTTATTCCAATAAAAGGTTACAGGCATATAAAAGGGTGTTTCCCAAACTTATTATTCAGGCTTAGTCTTTATGGAAATCTTGGGTTTGTTTTACAGGGGTAATAAACATTTAATTTAAAAGGAAACCGTTACAAGCCCGAATACCTTTTAAATTTGAGCCAATGATATTGTAACAACCCCCCCCCCCCCCCTACTTAACCCTACTTTACCTGAGTGATAATGTGAAAGGAAGTGTGAGAGGAAGGTGTGGAGGAGAGGAAAGGAATGTGGAGAGAATTAGAGGAGAGGAAGGGAATAGGAAAGAGGAATAGTGGATGGGAAGAGTGGCACATGAATTGTCTAATAATAGAAGTTACAAATATTGGCTCGTGATTGTGATCGTCTAGTATTAAAAGTTAGGACCGTACATTGTGTAATAAAATTTATAAAAGTAACCCAAATCCTTTAAAGTGGTAGTGGGATGTCATAAATTAGCTCTCTTTAGGTTCTTGGGACAACATTGGGACAGTGCGCAGCGGGATAAGGGAACCTCCGATTCCAGCTCCAACCATTCGCTGGTAGAAGATTTATGTGCTCGCCAACCATCAACGAATGAGATTTACTTCAATTACCAATTCCCAGACACCAATAAAGTCAGCAAATAGCCTAGGAACTTGTCCTTGATGCAAAACTCATCGTGCGAGCCCCAGAAAAGGAAAGTGGAGGCACTTCTGTGCCCTCCAATTGGTTTTAAGTGGTTTTTGTTTTGGCCAAGCCTCAGGCCAGAGATAAGTGACAGCGCACTTAGGAATTTTGGAATGAGTCCAGATTGATGAACAACATCATATAAAATATAATTAATTTGAGCCGATTTATTGGTCAGCCAACCAAGACAGAGCAAGTCATGTCTGATGTAATTTGTAGTAAGTTGTGATGTCCAATTGAGAAACATTGTCCCAACAAAGGTTTTATAAATTGTTGTCCAGCTATGCTGGAAGCACCGACTATGAAACTGCACCAGTCATCGATCTCCACTTATGATATGCACATCCAGGAGTCAGTAGAATAGATAGGGATGCCGAAACTAGTCCCAGATAATATAAGATAACAATCATTCACACCGCAAGCCATAGATTTGTTGTAGATATAGGAGTGATAGGTAAGAGCAAGTAGTGACTGTTTGTCAGACTTCTTTAGTGCAAAATAAGCTTCTGTGATCTAAATGATGTTACAGACATATCGAATGCTAAGATGTAGTATGTGATGGAGGTTTGACCATGGCTGATACCATGTCGCTCAATTGACATCAAGTCAAGTAAGTATTCAGTAGTAAACTGGCTTGTCAAAGCCAACTGACCATAAATCAGTCATATAAAATTAACATTAAGTGAATAAATATAAATTTTAATTCCAGACCCATTCCAGGGTAATTTGAGGTTGTAGGTAGGATACAGATAACATCATCCCACATTCCATGCTGTATTGGTTTGGTAAGTATAATGAATACTCCCATTAGGTAGTTGGACCATAGTCCCAATAAGTTGCAAGTATAAAACCCACACATTAGTAGGTATATTATCAAAGATAAACTTTGTCAGCCTGTAGAATTGAATCATCAATTGTATAAAACCTACATAGTAGGTATCAGAGGTAAATGTTCCCACCGAGTTTGTAGTTGGTGTTCTAGAGTCTAGAACATACATACATATAGGATCATGAATCAAATTAATGTTTCAAAACATTGTCCGTTAGACATATTTCACAATAAAGTGAATATAAATTCAATTCAGTATCCACTGCCAGGATAAGCAAGTAGGTATGAATGACTCATACATAGGTATTGAATCCACAGTTAAGTGAATATAAATCAGTTCAGTAGTTTGTTTCTCCTCTTCCAGAATATGTAAGTAAATTGTAATATGTATGTACAAGTCATACATAGATATAGTTATAAAAACATAGAATGTATTAAAATAATTTATACATTCAACTGCTGGGCAGAAACTCATGAAACATTAGGATGATTCTTCTCTGCTTAAAGGAAAGGTAAGGCAGGAATTTTGGTAAAAGGAAGGGAGAGGACTACCTACCTAAACACAAACTAGGATCCTAAATCGGTACCCCCACCTACTTTCCTAGATATTGTCCTAATTCCTATTACCTAGAATACCTATCCATCTAAACCTACCCCTACCTAACCTACTCCTACAATGTACCTAAACTGCCAATTTACCTAACCGCATAGCTGTGTATGAATTATGTAATTGCATGCTAAACCGACCTACAATCCTACATATATCTCATTAACCGTACCTATCATATAAGAAATATTGGAAATTATATATATAAAAATGAATAGAACGGCCTTTGGCAAGTATGAAATATCATAAAAAAGGATTGTTAATTGAACAGGGAAAAACCTTGTCAATAAACAAAGTCTGAAGTGGACAAGATAATTAAATAAATGTAGAAATGGTAAAGTAAATAAAACACAATGTAAATTTATTCAAGAGTAAGTAAATAAATAAATGCATCATGATTTGATACAGGAATACCTTGTGTGTAGGTTTACCCATCCTTTAGAATCCTTGTAGTTGGCACTCCACCAGCTCTGCAAGACTCCACTGTCAGCATCCTCTACTCCACCATGTAAAAGAACCGCTGATCGTCAGGTCACCGCCCTCCGTCCACAACAGGAACAACTGATGGCACCAACATCCCACCAAAGTAGGTCTCTTGGTTGCCTCCCGGCTGCATACTCTCCTCTCCTCTTTGATGTGTACACTTTCACTGGTAAAAGTCAACTAAACTTCAAGTAAAACTAAACTTCCACTTAAACTAAAACTCCAGGTCAACTTAACTTCTCCCTGCTCGGTCCCAGACGCTATTTTTCTTCCCCGGCGTCCTTCTCCATCTCCCGTCCCCCTGGTCTCCCAAGTTCCAGCCCAATCCCCTCTCGAGCCCTCCGACTCTTTTATCTTCCCTCTTCTAGACCATTCCCGAGTTTTAGAGAGCCTTCATTCGTACTTCTCTTGATAGTTCTCCCATTCTCTTCCAGATGGCACCGCGTGTCCTTCCGGTTCTGTGTTGTCGAAACCTATCTTTACAATTTCTGCACACAATCCAAATACTCGACATTTTATTTTTATTAAGTAATTATAAAATGCTTATCGTATATAATATGTGTAGATAAACCAATACCACACAATAAAACAATTAACTTACCTCATAAAATATAATCTTTATATTTTTCAATCTGGCATAACACCTATAATTTACTTCAAATTGAAGTAATTTCAGTTCGATCTGGCTACAACATTAGTTCTCTACTTCACGTCATTAGTTTCTCGTTTATCTTAGTGATTCTCCTACCAATCTGATAGATGGCGTTTCTTGTATTTTTAAAACAGTGGTTTAGTTTTGAATAGCAGAAGCCAGGTCCATTACAATATTGTGGTTCGAGGTCAAGTTCAATAAACAAAGTAGTACAGTTCCGTGAATAAATTTGTGCAGTTGACATATATACATACATATAATCACGCCTTTATCCCTAATGGGGTAGCAGGTAACAGTCCACCTCCACGTCTGACAAAGTTTTAAGGGTTATTTAAGATAGATTTGTAGGTTATATAGCTGTAGGGACAGGTTGTCAGCCTTTCGCCTAAATTGCAATATACTGAAACCCTCGGATCCATTATCTGGTTTTACAGCATGCTCGGGAGAAAATATAGCTGAAACATTCTATGTTTTACTCTCGCTGCCAGTCCAGCATGGAAAAAACACAGTTGACTTGGTTAAAATTGTAGCTTGTTTGTTTACCATTATTTATTTGATGAGTATTCGTATTTATTTGACAACATTGATTCTGTGTAGTAGTAAATTTGACACCATTTTTTATGTATTTGTTGCCAAGTTTTTTTTTTTTAAATTAATTGATCAGACCTAACTATATACGTGAACATAACATTTATATTAAAATGAAGTATCTCTGGTCTTATTTCAAAGCACGTTAATAAATACTATAATTTTATATTCTTTTTCTAAATTGTAATTATGATTTAAGTGAAGAAACCAAAAAATATTAACAAGTGGTATTTTCTTTCTGTATTCTCTTAAAATATATAAAGTACTTCTGCAGTTATGATATTTCAGAGACAAATATAATTTTATACGAAAGGTATCTACCAAACTGAAACATGATACTCATTCAAGTAACCCACATAATTTGGACAGTAAGACATGTCGCTATCTCGCATAGTAAAGGGACCTCAAGTTGAGCGATTTATAGCACTAATTCGTACAACTAAGATATATTGAGACATCACAACATCTGTGTTGCTAATTTAGACGTATCACATTTTAACTTGGACAAAGACATATTGGACTGTTTCACACTTCCTAGAATTTTACAAATCACATCTGTATCTCTAATGGGGGAACCAGAATAGTGTAAGTAACTATTTCCATTAATTCTGACAAATTTCTGAGGGTATTTTCAAATGGTCTTTATTATTATTTATTCTTCTTCTTTTCGTGTCAATAAAAAATATTTATACTTTTTTGACCAGTTGTTGTAATAAATCAAATCCTTCTATTACAATATATTCGAGAAGAAAAATATATTTCTTTAATGTTTTTTCTTCTACTAGCATAGAATAGACACTTACTTCTACAGTAGAGGTTAAATTTAAATCTTAACACTGTCTCAGCGTCATTAAATTTGCATAACGAGATACAAAATTCAGCTAAATTGGAAAGAACCAGCAAAATAAACAGTTTTGTTAGACAGAACAGCATGGCAACATTTTCGTATTCTTTTCGTTAATAAATTACATACATACAAATAATTACGCCTTTATCAGGCAGGGCGTAAACGACCTAAACAAAGGTCGTTCCGCCACGTCTCACAAAGTATTGAGGGTTATTTAAGACTAGCTGTGCCCGCGACTTCGTACGCCCGTTTTGTATGGAAAACACGCAGTGTCGAATATACTGAAAGCGCTTCTTCGCGCGTAGGAGCGGGATCTGCTAGCTAGCGCGCGGAAGCGTGTTTTCAATACAAAAAAAGATCAGACAATGCGATCCCGCTCCTACGCGCGGTGAAGCGCTTTCAGTATGTTCGACACTGCGTGTTTTTACCGTACAAACCGGGCGTACGAAGCCGCGACTTTTCACAGCTAGTCTTAAAATACCCTCAAAACTTTGTCAGACGTGGTGGAACGACCTTTGTTTAGGTCGTTTACGTTTAATAACTGGGGTACTTACTCAATATAAGAATGGTTTGCGTGATTATTTCTAACCCAGGCTAGACACCAGGTATCTAAAAAACTCAGTTAAATAAAAAGTCCCTTTAGGATCGGTCATACCAGTCTCTAAGTCAGGTGGCGTGATTACTTGTATTGTAACTTTGAGTTTAAGTAATGGTCAGTCAAACAAAAAAGTTCCATCAAAATCGGTTTAAAAAGAACGAAAAACGATTTCCTACCTACCTCCTAAGTCATGAGGCGTGATTATTTGTATCGTAGCTTTGATTTTAAATAATGATCAGTCGAATAAAAAAAAAACCATAAAATCGATTAAGAAACAGCCAAACTTCAATTTCCTGCCTACCCCCTAATTCAGGTAGCGTGATTTTAGGTATCCAAAGTTGCAACCCGGGTAACACACAGTTAAATAAAAAAAGTCTCATTGAAATCGGTTCAGTCGTTTTGGCGTGATGTACAAATAATAAATAGTAATATACAGACAGACAGACGAAAAATCTAAAAAACATCGTTTTGATCTTCATATCGTTAATAATGTCTGCTGCAATTATTTTTTTGTAAAATTACAAATACAATTTATTATCCACATGTACAAATAGAAACGAATTACACACATTTACAAACATTTAAATCAAAAAGCAAACAAAATCAGTTCATTTACAAACATAATACACATAAGAAATACCTATTATTATAATACACAAAACAAAGTGGATAAATGGCGTAGGCACAGCGCATTGCTGATTTTAAGCCCACCTAAAGTCGAGAGTCGAGGCTACCAAGAACGAGAAAAAATAAATAAATAAAATTATTCAATGTACAGACGATCCTTCTAGAGATTTATTACATGTATAGATATATTTGTAGTATATTGCTGTAGTGACAGATTGTCAGCCCATCGAATGGTTCAGTTTTATGATTAAATACAACTTCACAATATTAATTCTTAACCAGCTTTCCACCCCGCGGTTTCACCCGCGGCTTACTGAGTTTTCCCATGGGAATTAGGTATTTTCCCGTGGTAAAAGTTCGCCTGTTTCTATTTCCAGTCATAGTCAATCTGTATATCAAACGCCGCCCTTATCTCAATACCGTTCGAAAATATTACCGTGGGACTGTGATATTTTCCCGCCGTAAAAAGTAGCCTTTGTCCGTCTACAGATCATCATCTGTCACCATGACAAATTTCATCAAAAACCTTTCAGCCGTTTAGGCGTGAAAGATCAACAAACAAACAGACAGACACACAGACAGACTTACTTTCGCATTTATAACATTAGTATGGATTTTAAATATCCTTGCAAAAGCGTAATGAAATCTAAACTCGCAAACGTTCAAGTAGTTTTAGTTCAAGGAGCCTCAAATTCTATTACACTCTATCATAAATATTTTTCTCATGACCAAGCTAAGTAAGTGTCGTTGACGCAGAAAATATTCTCCAATTCAGTTCAGGTCAGTGACCCGTAAACTACGTACAAACACTACGTACCCTACCGTCCTATTTACATAGCGAAAGAAATGCTGTTCTAAGAACAGAATTTATATGGATCGTTTCTTGTTGCGAAATGAAGCTAAACTCTTACTCTTAAAATTAAAAATTTGACTTGATTTTTCAGTATTTCTGTTACATAGTACCTAATTCTTCTTCTTTCGGGTGGGTATCGAGTCTATCGACCCGATGAACCCTGGTGTCAGAGTTTTTAAACCGCCTAGTAGCACAACTATCAGGCCTCTGACATGGTTTGAGTAACGACCACTATCAAAGACAGCGACCGGGACCGACGGAAATCTTTTTTTTTTCGGAAAATCAGGTGATTCAGCCTGCAATGTCCTAACCAAACTGGGGAAAAAATCACAAAGTGATAAATTCTCAAATATCATCTTTGTGTTTCCCCTCTGGGAATCGAACCCAGGACCTCCGGATCGGGAGTCAATGGTACTAGCCACAAGACCACGGAGGCAGTTATAGTACCTAATAATATGAAACTAGTAGATCGAACATGAATTTTAAAAGCACAATATCGTCTCCTTTATATAATGTGTAACAGAAAGGGTATATGCATCGAGAAAGGTGTGAATCTGAGTGTGAAGGGTAATAAAGTTGAGGAATATAAAGATTTACGTCCAATCAGTTTATTACCAATAATGTCAAAAATAATAGAAAGAGTGATCTGTGTGCAGCTAACAAAACATCTTAATCAGAATAATTTGCTTCCTGCCTTGCAGCCGGGGTTTCGTAGTGGGCATAGTACAGCCACGGCCCTTGCCAAAGTCACAGATGACATTATTGAGGCGTCTGATAAAGGCATGGGTACAATCCTGGTATTACTGGATTTTTCCCGCGCCTTCGATTGCTTAAATCCGGAATTGTTTCTTTCCAAACTGGCTTATTATGGTGTGTCACGATCATCGTGCAAATGGTTCCAATATTTTCTTAACGACAGGGAACAATATGTCGAACTTCAGACAGACAACGGCTTAAATATACAATCGAAGACGCAAAAGATCCCTCGCGGCACTCCACAGGGTTCTATTCTGAGCCCACTACTTTTTATTATATATACGGCTGACTTAATTACAAAATTAAAACACTGTGCGGTACATCTGTACGCAGATGATACCCAACTTTATTATTCCTTCGAACCAGGTGAACACAGCCAGGCATTAATAAAAATAAATGAAGACCTTAACACCATTTACTGCTGGTCCATTGCACATAATTTGGTCTTGAACCCTTCGAAGTCACAATTTTTAGTTTTAGGTAGTAAATGCCAACGTAATACAATAGTGGAACAGAATCCTAAAATAAATATTGGAACTGAACTAGTGGCTCGGGTAGAAAAGGCTAAAAACCTTGGCCTGGTACTGGATGGTGAGATGAGGTTCATAGAACACATTAACATAAAAGTTAGGAACGCGTTTTATCGGTTAAAAGTACTATACAGCTTTCGAAAATACTTATCGGTAAGTGTTAGGGAAATATTAACTGAATCGCTGATTCTGTCCATTTTTAATTACACCGACTGTATATATGGCCCCCGTCTTTTAGAAAAGACAAAGAAGTCCATACAACGTGTTCAAAACGCATGTATGCGTTTTCGTTACTATATACCTAGAAGAGCACATATCACTCCCTACCTAAATGAGAAAAATATCTTAAACATGACCCACCGGAGAGAACTACACCTTGCCTGTATGGTACGAAAAATTTTCGAATCTGAGAAGCCATACTATTTATTCGAAAAATTTAAGTGGAAGAGACACAAGCAAGTTAGATCCTTACGTAGCCATAGGGAAACAGAACTTTGCATACCTAAGCACAGCACAGCACTGTTTAGAGGAGGGTTCAAATTCGCTGCTACAAAAGTGTGGAATGATCTTCCTCCTCCTTTGCGCCTTCCCATGAATTTGCAATCGTACAAAAATCTCGTTCGGAAACACTTAATGGAGAAGCAAAGGAGGAAGCAGGATAGAAAACCCTAATGTGGTCCTGAAGAATGATTAATAACATATGTAATAACATTTATTAGGGCCAACCAAAGTACACACCCGCACACAAACATATACATACACACGCACACTTACAAATACGCACACACCACTTCTAATATTTATAGTATAGCTTTTTTATTATTAAGAGTAATAAATTAATAATATTATTTTTTATTTATTTATTTACAACTATAGGTATTATTTTGTTAGGATAAATTTATGTAGGTATATAATTATATATACATTTATTACTATACGAACACCACTATAATAATATGCAGCATCAATCTACTTATTAAAGCACGCAAATAACAACTAGCACATATTTTTATAAGCACTAAGGGGCTAGTCTGAAAATCAGCGCTAGGCATTATGCTTAGCATTATGCTGAGATTAGTACCCATTGCCAAATACGCCAAACACTGTTTTATTTTTTTACTTTTTACTTTTTTTTTTACTTTTTGGCTAAATAATTTGTATGTAGTATAAAAAAAAAACATTTATATTGTGTATTTTTGGCAATAAAGACTTTTTTACTTTTTTACTTTACTTTTACTTTTAATCTACCCATTAAACTGAATAACTTTCCCTAAGGAACATTGTTATAAAAACCGATGTTGACTTTCCATACAAAATGCATTAGCTGATAGCGCATGTAGTATGGGCAGTATTTTTTTAAATTCGTATTTCGACTGTTGTTCCTTTAGAAAGTTATTCAGTTTCATGGTTAGATTCAAACCTTTCACTATGTATATACCCTTTATGTTACTCGTTGTACGTATAACGTATATCCTACCTAACTGCCGATCTGCTTTTTGATAGTTTTCGAGTGCAAGCGTTTTTATGTTTGGCGCTGCAATGATGACACTGTCGTAAAGTTATATAAGTAGTTGGGACTCTACCATTCGGCTACCTATCCCACACTAGCTAAAGCTAAAACTATATAGGTGGATGTTGACTTCTATTCAGAAAGAAAATCCTCACCACTAAGCGAATGAGGTCTTAAATCGAAGCTAGGGGAAAAATTGGTTTAAGTATAATACAAATCGGCACTTAGCGGGCTCTTTTGCAATCCTAACGGCGTGACTACTGAACGATTTTATTTAAACGTATCTCTTATACTTCAATAGTTCAGTTTGAATAGGTTTGAGTTTCGTTTCTTTTCACATTATGCTAATATAAGGAAATATTTTGGAATTGTGATTTTAATGATTACATACATACATATAATCACGCCTTGGTCCCTAATGGGGTAGGCAGAGTGTAAACGACCTAAGCAAAGGTCGTTCCGCTACGTCTGACAAAGTTTTGAGGGTTATTGAAGATGGATTTGTAGGTACACTGCTGTAATAATAGTCCTCCCACCGATTTTCGGCAACTGCACAGGACTTGTTTTTAGTGCTCAAGTGTTTGCGCTAAACACAGGTGCACTCTCTATTCCTTCAATATCTTATTCTGATGGGATAGATTGACACGACCAGAGAGAAATCAGGCGCAGGACCGACTATTTACATGCCCATCCGACAGCATGGATCATCTTACTTTTCGGACAATCAGGTGATCAGCCTGCAATGTCCTAGCTAAACTAGAAACAACAACACAAAGTCATTGTCCCCCGCCGGGAATCAAAACCGAGATCTCCGGATCGAGAGTCCATGACTCCGACCGCTAGACCACGGAGGCAGTCGTATACTGCTGTAGTGCCAGGTTGTCAGCCCATCGTCTAATTTACAACATACTGAAACCCTTCGATCCTTTAGCTGGTTTTTACAGCATGCCCGGCAGGAAATGCAGCTGGCAGATACTATGCTTTTCTCTCGCTCCCAGTCCAGCATGGAAGATACTTTAATTATATTTTATAATTATTATCACATTATAAATGAACAACACACTAAACAATTACTTACTAATAGTATATAGAGCCGTTCTGTATAACGCTTTAACGACCTTTATAGAGTACCTAATTTATTTTATTTAAAATCTTGTTAACATGTTTTGGTTACGCGCATAAAGTGAGATTTTTAATTCAATTAAAAAGCGTAAAAGCATGAACATAATAATGAAACTCTTGCTTTGACTAATTTAAATTAGTCTGGCTTGCAGTTTGCTAGATTGACACTCCTGTGAAGATTTTAATAAAATTATGTTGAAAACAAGGCATTCTTTAGACAAGACAAAAGCACGTGCAGTTGTTTTGTAAAAAATATATTAATTTGACGTAATTTGAAATTGTTTTTTTTTGTCATATTAAAATATAAAACAACTTGCGATAATATCATGACACGGACTAAAAATGTTGCATTCGAAAATTATCCCCAAAATATACGTTCAAACTTATTTAATATTTCGTTATTTGGGTGACATACCAAGTACGATACTATTTGTAGGACAAAATTATCCATATCTCGCCCATTTCTTCGGCATGTCATTAAATCTTTGTGTTTCTTTACCAGGTTTAGACAACATGATAAAGAACAAGCTGATCTACCCAGGAGTGCAGGGCTACATCAACGACTACAACCCCAGCGTGGATCCCACTATCCTAGACGAGCATGCCACCGCAGCCTTCAGGCATTTCCACACGCTGATTCGAGGATATTTGCAGTAAGTACCCATCATCATCATCACCCTGGAGTGCAGGTCTACATCAAGGACTACAACCTGAGCTTGGATCCCCCTTTCCTAGACGAGCATGCCACCGCAGACTTCAAGCATTTCCACACTCTCAATTGAGGATATTTGCAGTGAATACTACTAACCGCACTTGGCTGTTTGAGATTTCTGAAAAATGCGGATGCTTGTCTGAACCTTTATAGTTACACTTTGTGTTGTTATTTCTTGATGAAAATCCATAGTTTACACCATCATCTGCCTGATAACGGTGTAACGAAACCGGTCGCTTTTATAAATAATATATAGTCAAACTAGTGTAAAAAGTGTTTTTTTAATAGTGAACCTATAATAAGAAGCAGCTAAAACGCTTTAATTTGATGAGTGAAAACTGCAAGTTTTAGCTATATTTTACAAACGAGGCCTTTTAAAACAGTTTATTAACTATTTCCTATATGAATTATCTCATTACCAATAAGGTCAATAATAATAATTATATTACTTATTATATCAACAAGGAAAGAGTGTTGAACTGATGGCTGACAGGGATGAATGGAGGAGGAAAACGTACTGCGCCCACTCCAAGTAAATGGGAAAAGGGCAAGCGTATGATGATTATATCAACTGAGAAAATGTCATGAAGAGGAGGAGAGAAGCCTTTTCCCAGCAGTGGGACACGTAACGGCTGTTAAAGATAAAAAGAAGAGAAATTGTGGTTGTACTCAACCTTATACCCTGTTAAAGTAGGTAGAGCACGCTACCTCACCGCAGGAGTTAGATTAAACTATTCAATTTATCCATTTTTACAGAAAATCTTCTTTCCTTTTAGTAACCGGAATCTTCTACTGAATATTATATAAACAACTGTTATTATTTTCGTAGTGTTTTGACTTTCTGTAACTAGTTAAAATACAAGAAAACAATCTTATTATGTATTATCTAGAGTCTAGATGTTTTTCATATGAAATAACAGTCGTAGAAGTTCAACATCCTCATTATGAGACTATTTCTTTGTAAACAGATTTCTTTTGCATTTTGTTTTCTTTTATTTACTTTACGCCTCCAGATTTTAATTATTCTTTTTTTAATTTATTTTATTATTATTATTATTTTTTTTTTAATTTAAAGATCCTTTGTGACGTACAAGTATCCTTTAGTTGCGATTCACGAAACCCACAAAGAGATAAAATCACTGTAATATTGCATTGTGGCTCACCGAGTTTTATTTTCCAGACTGATCTCCGAGAAACGCGAACTTGTGGGCGCAGTCAGGCTGAGTGACTGGTTCAACAGGCCTTTACTGCTGGAAATAGGAAACGCCTTCGACGACTTGACCCGAGGCTTGACAACCCAGCAGCAGGACTTCAGCGACCAGTTCTGGGACAGCGAGATCACGCAGTTCTTGTTCAAGTAAGTCTTTGAAATCATCATCGTCAGTAGCGTGAGTGACTGGTTCAACAGGCCTTTACTGCTGGAAATAGGAAACGCCTTCGATGACTTGACCCAAGGGTTGACAACCCAGCAGCAGCACTTTAGCGACCAGTTCTGGGACATCGAGATCACGCAGTTCTTGTTCAAGTAAGTCTTTGAAATCATCATCGTCAGCAGCGTGAGTGACTGGTTCAACAGGCCTTTACTGCTGGAAATAGGAAACGCCTTCGATGACTTGACTCGAGGGTTGACAAGCCAGCAGCAGGACTTCAGCAACCAGTTCTGGGACAGCGAGATCACGCAGTTCTTGTTCAATTAAGTTTGTTGTTCAGTTTGAAGACGGTATCAACATTAGCCTAATAAAAAGGAAATATCTTCGGTGACCTGACCTGAGGGTTGACTGTGCAGAACTTCAGCGATCGGTTCTGGGGCGTAAAGTTGTTTTTAAATTTTAAGTCATAATCAATGGTCTTTATTATCTCAACATATTTTGTTCTGAACAGTACCAGATTAGAGAGACAATGATGTTCGTGGCTGTAAGCACAGCTGCGGTCGACTCTGAAGAACTAAACTCTGAATAGAAATCTATTCTATTCTGGATCTCGGGTCAACCGCAATTGTGCCACTGACAGTCTCACAACGTAAAATTTTGCAGACTGGGCCTTCTATTTCCAAATGGGGTTTTCACCTATTTTGGTGTAGGTTTTGAGCTAGTACAAGGCACAAAATAATTTAATAGAATAATAAATCCACACACCGATGGAACGCAACAAGCTACGAGTACATGACGTAGGAAATGATAAGTAGGACTCCCACGAATTTATTTGCCTCGCACCGTTATATAACACTACAATTTACTTCCATGCTGGTCTGGGAGCGAGAGAAAAACATAGAATGTGCCAGCTGCATTTCCTCCCGGGCATGCTGTAAAATCCAGCTAAGGGATCCGAGGGTTTCAGTATATTGTAATTTAGGCGATGGGCTGACAACCTGTCACTACAGCAATATACCTAGAATTCTATCTTAAATTACCCTCAAAACTTTGTCAGACGTGGCGGGACACCTTCGTTTAGGTCGTTTACGCTCTGCCTACCCCATTAGGGATACAGGCGTGAATATATGTATGTATGTATGTACAATTTACAAAATACGTGAAATATAAGTGGGCATGTCTAGATATACGATAGGTTTTATTTCGTGGGCGTATACACGTTTGCTGAACACATTCTAGCTTCAATAAAGATTGGCGTACTCTTACAAGCCTTTAGCTGTCAGAAGATAACATTAAGATCATCTCTCTCGTGAAGTTATACAAACAAAGACAATTAACATTCCTTTCCACCCACAAGAGGTGAATTAACCTCTAGCTAAAAAATAACAAATCAGCTAGGCAAAATACCTATAATTTAATTTCTTACCAATAATTATTTACTGAGACGCCATTTTAAGAAACAAATGTTAATTTGTTGTTCTGTCCCAATGTAATTTTTTCGTTGTCTTTTTATTAAATTTGCTCGGAAATTTAGACTAGTTTATTAATATTTGGTTCTAGTAAAATAAATTAGCTGATAATTAGTTTTAGGAATAAATATATAGAAAAGAATCAAAAGATTTTTAAACCAATATTTAAGGTGTGTAAAACCAATATGAAAAAATCAATTGGAGCCGGTATTTCACGGTTTTATCAGTGTTTATGACTTTAATATCGGTCCAGGCTGATCGGGGGTGTAAGAACCGGCTTTACGGTTATGTCGATACTTTGAACATTTTATGGGAAAAGAGCCATTGGTCCCTAAGATTATGAACTGTCGAAAAATCATGTACAAATTGTTATAATGTATTATTTTTCTGTAGCTAGTTCATCATAGTATCGTCCGTGATTGGTTGGTCTTGGCGAAAACTTAATCTCTGCGTCCATAGACATTATCTTTTTTTTTATTATTTATTTATTTTCGTCATCTATATTCTCAGACTCCCGTGATATCTTGTAGTAAAATTTAGCTGAATATACTTTGAAATGTATGCTTTTTTAATTTAATCTTATCACAAATCAGTGTTCAAATCAATCTTTTTAAAGAAAATAATTTGGTAAGTTAGCTTCCCTCATCAAAGGAATAAAAACTGTGGATATTTTGAAAGTAACGATTCTCTCATTTATCTCCTACTATCCCTAATGAAATCTAATCCAACCAAAACAAACTATTCAGCTTCGATATGGATTCCCTAATTTGTCGAAGTGTTCCGAAAATTGTATTTTTTTGCCCATTCATAAGCAGTTTGCTTAATTAATAGACGTTGATGATACTATTCGTATTTCATAGTCAGAGAAGACTAATTTTTTTCCATACTTTTTGTACATAATAATAACAGATGCAATCCTATAAAATTAATATAAAATGCTTGAGTCAACTAATGTTGTAAAATTATAAGAATGTTGTAAAGTTATGAATGATCTAAAGCCGCTCTATTATTTAAGGACACCTCAAGATAAACGAGCGAGGGCGGAATTTTCTTAGACCGTTTCTTACATTCTGCCGAAGAGAGACTTTTACCGCCCACATTTCTTTTTAATCGTATACATACAGAATGGACAATCTATTTTCCGCTACATTTTTTTGTCGTCCTCTCAGGTAAAGAAATAAGCTATAAAGCAGGACGTAGGCCTCCAAGATCTTCAGTATGATCGGTCCAGCGCAACTGTCGCATTTCTTGTGATTTCATGTTCCTTGGTGGTAAAAGATATTGGACGATACTCACAATGTTCTAATCTTCTTGTGAAACGAAAATAAGCTCTAGTTTGTTGTACTGTAGGTAACATAACATAAAAAATAACTTACAGGGAAAACTATTAGCGTGTACAATATTTTGATTCAGTTTTGGACTGATATGATCCATGAACGTGATGTATGGACCTTGTCTCCTCAAAAAAACATTACAAGTCGCTCAAAGAATTCAGAATGCATGTGCCCGTTTTTGCTATAACATACCACCCAGATCACATGTCACTCCTTTTCTAAATCGGGGTAAAATCCTAAATATAGAAAACCGCATCAAGTTACATCTTGCCACCTTATTGTTTGGTGTAATTAAGACAAGGCAATCTGAGTACCTCTGGATCAAACTCACCTGGCGATACGCAAATCACCGTTACGCAGCTAGGTTATGCTCTAATCAACTTGTGATCCCCAGGCATAAAACAGCACTTTTTTGTGGCAGTTTAAGGTACGCGGCGAATAAATGCTGGAATGATATTCCGCCACCCCTTAGGACTAAGTCTTCTTTGGCCGTCTTTAAAGCCAGCTATAAGGATTTCTTGCTTTCGAATCAGCAGTCATCGTGTACCTGAAACTCCTCTCGTCATGCACACACACAGACACACACACACACACACACATACACTTATTATTTATATCACATGCCAGTAGTAAGTACTTACCACCTTCGTCAACATTATTTTTTCTACACCTTTTCTTTTTAGGCTAAGTTTTATTATTCATTCATTTCATAGATCATGCGCGCGCAGTGTACGCCAACACTCACTATGGTTCTGGCAGAATAACAGCGTCGTGGTTTTTCTGCGACACATGCTGAGTCAGCGCTATTTTCACTAACACGACATAACGCAACAACCACACACATACATCCACGCACGTACACCCACGGATACAACACTTATAAATGTTAGTTAATAATTAGTTAAGCTCTAGTCTATAGTTTGTTGTAAATTTATCGTATGTTAATTTTTGTGTGTGTTTTTGTCATTTAAATGTATACATTTTCCTTTTTTTGTTATGGTATGTCGTGTTAGAAATGAAATAAAGGTTTTATTTATCTATCTATCTATCTATGTATGAAAAATGGGGTGTCACTTCGAGTATGGATAGGCCCAGTTATGGGAGGTTATGGGATATTCGGGAGATGAGTCAATGGCGTGTCACCTCGTAATATGAAAAAATATTTTATGACAGGATGACGATGAAAAATAACCTGACGAAAATATCAGTTGCCTCTTAGGTACAACAACCACGGAAAGAAAAGATATGATGGTATTTTAACCTGACAACGCGTGGGTTTCTTATTCAATTCTTCTAAACCAGCGAAATCAATGGGAGCAAAAAATGAATCTAAATAAATTTATAGGAAAACGTAACTCTTGAAGATTTAATACGGAAGCAGCGCAAAATTTCACAAGTTTCAAGACTGACATTTCGATTCAATTTTTAGAGGAACTGAACCTGAAGAGTACGAAACTTATGAAATACTTGTCAGCTTTTAGCAACTACGTCCGGAATCTCGAGTGCAATATTAATTTAAAGTGCCGCTTCTTGAAGCGCTTTTCCCGCTGAGGTGTTGAGTTCCAGCTGCAAGTTTCGCCAAGTTCAGCCTGTAATTTATAACGAAATGCACCAATTATACTACAAATAGGATGGAGTAAAAAGTTTGCGCTTTAAAGTATCGTGTCAGTGAAGAAGCTGGCCGACTTTCACTAATGAATGTGCGACCAGATACGTTGCCTAAAGTTTTGCCATTCGTTATTAAAATTAATACTGTATCCGCCTATAGCTGCAATTTTATTTAAAATAAAACTCTAATCCATGCTATTTGATTCCAACAGGCGCAACAACACATTCGGAGGCGATCTCCGAGCGACACACATTCAGCGCGGTCGAGACCACGGACTTGGGACTTACGTGGACAGTCGCGCCGCTTGCGGCCTGTCCGTGCCTAGGAGCTTCCAGGACATGCTCGACTTCATGTCTGAAGAGGTAGGTGTATGTAGTAGGTAGTCCCGGACATAGAGGGCGGTCGTGACCACGAGCTCGGGACTTAATTGAGCTCCGCGCTACGCCTCGTAAGGCAGATATTGTCTATAACATATTTTCAATAACATAGATACGATAATGTTAAGCTCCAATATAGAGACAGACAGTCAGACAGACTTAAATATTAGTTCTTAGTAAAAGGTCTACTATCTAATACCATTGTGTTGGATGTCTAAAATTGTGTAATTTTGAAATCTAACGGAATATTTGCAACTATTATCAATATTAACTATTTGTTCCATGCTGGCCTGGGAGCGAAAGAAAAACATAGAATGTGCCAGCTACATTTCCTTCCGGGCATGCTGTAAAAAACATGTAAGGGATGTGGGTTTCAGTATATTGTAATTTAGGCGATGGGCTGACAACCCCTCACTATAGCAATAAACCTACAAATCTATTTTAAAGTGACCATCGAAACTTTGTCAGACGTGGCGGAACGACCTTTGTTTAGGTCGTTAACGCTCTGCCTAGCCCATTAGGGATAAAGGCGTGATGATGTGTTTGTATGCATATTTCCATAATCCTAAATTAATATTACCACTAGAGGGAAAATACTGGAAAACCGAGCGCTAAAATTTTTCATGTAGTTTTCATCTGTTTCATACTTTTTATTCAGCTTTTATAACCACGTAGCTTAGTGCTTAACGGTTAGCAGAGAATTCGCATTCAAAACATGCTTTTATCCACCTCTTTACGTTTTTTTTTTTTTATACATACATACATATAATCACGCCTTTATCCCTAATGGAGAAGGCAGAGCGTAAACGCCCTAATCAAAGATCGTTCCGCCACGTCTGACAAAGTTTTGAGGGTTCTTTAAGATATATTTGTAGGTATATTGCCGTAGTGACAGGTTTATCAGCCGATCTTAAAACCCACGGATCCCTTATTTGGTTTTTACAGTATGCCCGGGAGGAAATGCAGCTGGCCCATTCTTTATTTTCCTGTTGCTCCCAGGCCACCATGGATTAATCTTTTTTATCCACCTTTTCACTCATCCTTGTCACTATACCTACAAATCTATCTTAAATGTCTCTCACAACTTTGTCAGACGTGGCGTAACGACCTTTGTTTAGGTAGTTTACGCTCTGCCTACCCCATTGGGCCAAAAGGCTACTCCAAAGACCTGACTATACGTCTGTATGAAAAACGCTTTAAAACTAATACCTTTACATATTACCCTTATATGATATAACCTTTTATTAGGATAATTGTTACAAAATTATACTATTCTTTGGTAATAATTATGACGAGAATAGAAACTCACACTCAACACACACCACGCCACGCGTCACGCGCCCTCACACGTGGCATCTGTCAATTTTATCCTATGACTAACGATGCGAAGCTTATTTTCTCTAGAAAAATTACGACCTTAGTCCTAGAATACTAAATAATGTCTTTGTTAGACCCTATTTTCTGGTACAAAATTATATTTGCACTGATCGAATTTATCTAATTACAAAAAGGGCTATTAAGTCAATAAATATTAAGTAAAAGATAATTACTTTCCAAGTTTTTGCTTCAGTTCGTTGACTGTTGATTGATTTAATTAGCCAACCACTAAAAATATCTAGTTTTGTCTAGGAGAGAGAGTAAATATTTGATCAGATAAAACAAAACAATGTTTTATGAGAACGATACGATCTATATAACTATCAATCTCGCATTGATTTTTATTACCGTTTGACGTGACATCAATAACTAATGTCTATGTTACATAAATGTTAAGTGACGTGATGAGGGTTACCAAAGCATGATCAAAGAAAATTGAGAAACAGACCTAAACAATCATCAAAATGTATCTGAAATCTATAGGCATTGCATCTGTCCCAGGTATCCTAGATTTTTATGAGTATCATTTGTGATTCTTTCCGATGTCCTAGTATGATCAAAGAAAATAAGTGAAAAGTAACTAAAAATATTTTATTTCCAAACTAAGTTTTTTCAATAACTCATCTCACGCACACGTTATTTCCAACATTCTAGCTGAGATTTATGGAGCTCTATCCCACTATGAAATAGATCCACTATGAAAGGATGATCAGAAGCCGTTCAGATGAGCTCGGACACAATAGCTTTTATCACGTTCAAGCGGTCTCTACCGCTTTCAAAACCTACCTCATTTTTAGCCTGAATAGACTGAATACATAAGTCACGCCTGTATCCCTTATTGGGTAGGCAGAGCGTCAACGATTTTCTAAAAAAAATTGCTTATAGTAATTCTAGATAAGATTTCTTGTTGCTATATTGTACCTTTTCGCCTAACACGTGTACAACATACTTAGCAATCAAATCTCTCTATTGTATTTTAGAGTTTTGCCGGGAAGAAAACATCTGTTACGTTCTATCATATCTAACACATACATATTATTGCTGTAAATACTTGGTAATACCTAGACGAAGTGCAGATATAATATTATATCTGTACCTGTTATAATATTGGTTCCTAATATCCTAATACGTAGGTCAGATTAAAATTCTGTGATAAGAATAGAATAGAACAGAAAAACGTTTATTCATGAAACAATACAAAACTCAACATACAGTAAGTAGACTTAAGTTACATACATGAAAACATAATCATTTTTTTATTGAATGCTCTGATCTGTATTGCACAAGAAATGGAGCTGACTCAGCATTTGTTACAAGTTATATCTTTATCCAGTAATACTGATATTCTGTCAGCACCGTAATACAATACAAAATATTAAAATACAGTCTATAAATACACTACAATATTGAATATAATTAAACTACTAAGTGAGTGATTGTCTAATCTAACCCAGAGGTGTCGATTCTCGCGACATAATTCGAATTATAATTATTAGCTAGCGCTGTCACTTTCTTAACTTTGACATAAAAACAGAATAGCAAATAAACACATGACTTTGTCATTCCTAATCTGACTTAAGGCTGCTTATTTGACGTGAAATAAGGGAGCATGCTCTATGCCCCGTTCTTATTTAAAGCGTCTTACGTCAGATTTGGAATGTCAAAGTCATGTGTATATATAAAGTTAAGAAAATGACAGCGCTAGCTAAGAATTAGTTAAGGAATAGTGCGTCTAGATTTGCCGCCAATATACTCGTACCTACTGCTTATCTTATCCAACCCAGATTCAAGCTGGGTTAAGGTAGCTATCATCAATGAACATCATTAGACATATTCGGAATTATCAACCGATTCATCTTCTATTATCCAAATATGTATAATGTTTGACATTGACATTTCTAATTACGTGCTAATTTTGATATAGATTAGATAATTTGAGTAAAATTGAAATCTATTTGATAAGGCAACTTCAAGGCCCATTAATTATTTGTATGAGCCATATTTTGTTTTGGGCACCAAAAATTTTCCTTCAACAGGAAGAAAATAAACTTCCTTTCTTGCTAAGTTTATAAAGTCGATCGGAATGATAATTTGTTAAATTGAGTGTCATTTTTATAGCCACAGGTCCTCTAGAGAAAGCGAGGACATCAACAAAATATGAGAAGCCGATTTAGGTGTGGGCGGTCTGATAAACCAGCTAAGTTATGTGACGGATAGAACTAAATGGGCTATTCTGCTCACCATATTTTCTTGTACGAATTGTTGATTTGATTTGGGGTATGACCCTGAATTTTAACTTTATTTTGCGGGTGATTTTTTGTATTTGAAACAATTTGAGGTTTCTCAAACCACGATTAATTTATTGGAAATTGTATTCATGATGCATCCGACATTCAGACAGAGTATTCTTTTGGTTTCACATAAGCATATTTGTACACTACAAAATAAAAGTCTAATATAACTCAGAATCGCAAAAGCAAATTCGACAGAATAATACCAAGAATCACGCAAAACTACTTACAACTGAAGAGTGAAAATGTTGTGAAATATTTGAAAAGAACTTCGAAGAACTGATTCTGTTCAAGAAGATGTTAGATTTTTGAGACGTACGATACAAATTACTTTTAGTATTTCTTCTAATAAAAATATTTGATTTAAAGCCAAAGACTTCGCAGAACTTTCCATGTACCTTTTTTTTTGCTAGTGTTTTGCTCTTGTGAGCTTAGCTTGTTTGATTTGGAACGGAATCCAACTCTTTTGAAGTAGCCGTTAGGCATGATCTCCGCAGAGTGGTACTCCCACTTGTATCTCTGTCGAGATGATGAATTGTTTAGCATGAAAGGCTTTTCAGGTATGAATGTCACGAAGATGAATTCGAAACGCATGGGTTCTTGGTTGACCACTGTTTCGTCTTAATTTCGACTCATCAGATGCGGAACTGACAAGCATTTTTTTTTGTTTTTTGATATGCGGCGGTGATATAACGAATAAAACTACATTTTCTTTAGTCTAAATAAGTATTTAGATACATACATATAATCATGCCTTTATCCCCAAGGCACAGCGTAAACGACCTAAACAAAGGTCGTTCCGTCACGTCTGACTAAATTGTGAGGGTTATTTATGATAAATTTGTAGGCATATTGATGTAGTGATAGGTTGTCAGCCAATCGCCTAAATTACAATATACTGAAACCCTCAGATACCCTAGCTGGTTTATACAGCATGCCCGGGAGCAAATGCAGCTGGCACAGTCTATGTTTTTCTCTCGCTCCCAGGCCAGCATCGAAGAATTTGAAAATGAAATTTCAAAGGTTCTATACTTTAACAAGGATCGGATAAGGCGGTTGTGATATCCCTATCTTCGTTTCAAATAACCGAAGATCGCGAGATTTTTCACAAATTTTCCGTCTCGCAAGTTTTTCGAACCCACATGCAAACAGTGGATTTGAATAGTAATAAAAATTTGCTTTTCCAACTTATTCCTAAGGTGAAAACGTCGGACTTTCTTAGAAAATATTTTAGCACATTTTCCAACAAATTAATCGTATTAAAACTCGTGAGTACGCAAACTTTATTTAAAAGGAACAAATTTAACTTTTCTAATCAGATTTTGTATTTCCTTCTGAGACGAGTTTTAATAGCGTGCTCATTTATCTAAAAATAACTGGGATATAACTTTTCTATGTGATAAATTGGATAGCTCTAAAAATAGAAATAGTGGAAGCAATAACTCATTTATTTTCTTCGTAGAGATAAGAGAGAGATTTTCTTTTCGCCTTCTCAGAAGCTATTTATTTGCAATCATCACCCTTTGATTGGCCTAACTTCTTATGTTGATAAGAATACTAAATAGGTGGCGGTATAGGTAACAAATTTAATAGTCACCATATTTTGTATGACTACCGCTACGTTTACTTTTAAAGTTGTTGAATGAATAAAAACTTAATAATAAGAAGTAGGTACATAAACACGAACTTAAGACGCTGAAAATATCAGGCGTATTTCTATCACGCTTCGTATTTTTGTCACGGACGAACTTTAAAAAGTGTAACTTTACACCCTTCTATCCTGCCTCCGGCTAACCGATTTATCCTTGTGCTTTGAAACCTTTTTTATCGTCCTTAAAACCGAATACCGAGTGACGAAAGAGTAGGACAGGGTCGACAAGGAAGACACTCGAAATATCACTGGCGTTTGCTTTAGATTAAAGTGGTCCCTTCTTTTTTTGTGAGATTCATGTTAAATGACAATAAGTGCAATTAACCAAGGGTTATCAAGAGGGCTACAGATGAAAGACGAGAAAATATTGCATCAGTAGTTTCTAGCAGCACTTAATTATATTGTAAATTATAAAACACACTTCTTTTTAGTCTATACGTCTTTATATTGGAAGAAATACTGTAACGATATTTTATCTTCATATATGCTGACTAAGTCTCATCTATCTTCCATGCTGGCCTGGGAGCGAGAAGAAAAACATAGAATGTGCCAGCTGCATTTCCTCCCGAGCATGCTGTAAAAACCAGCTATGGGATCTGAGGGTTTCAGTATATTGTAATTTAGGCGATGGGCTGACAACCTGTCACTACAGCAATAGGCGTACAAATATATCTTAAATAACCCTCAAACATTGTCAGACGTGGCGGAACGAGCTTTGTTTGGATCGTTTACGCTCTGCCTACCCCATTAGGGATAAAGGCGTGATTATATGTATGTATGTATGTCTTATCTAGCTAGACAGAATGAAAAACTGAAAAGCTTTCTTAAATCCAAGCTGTATTTATGTTCTAATATTAAGACAGAACAAGAGTCAAGGAGGCTTGGCTTGCTTGCCAACGAAAGGAAGCTTATTAGCATTTCCCATTCTTTTTCGCTATTTATTTCCTTGAAGTTTTATACATTTTATGCAGTTTTCATTTGGTACAAAAAATGTAGTTGGGGAAATAAATGCAGATGTAAAAAATAGTCTAATGGATTTGGTTTCAATTCTGGGTTGCGGAGGTCAGATGGCAGTCGCTCTGTGTAAAAACCAGTACCGTCGTCTAGCTAATCCCCTAGATTAGGTAGGCGTCCCGTGAGATACGGGATAAGGCCAGGGAGATGATGATCGTATAACTTACCGAACAACGCAGAATTGTATATTCTAAGCAAGTTAGTAAGTAGGTTTTTGACGCCTTTGAATCTCAAAGCATTTGAACATAGTATTGAAGTTTTTCTTTACACTACAGCACCTTTACCTTAGTCTTTTATATAGTAGCAGTACTATAATCAATAAAATGGCGTGTAAGGGACGGCGTCCCGTAAACTGATATGGGTTGTACAGTTAACGAAACTGAACAATTATCAGCAAACAAAAAAAAACAGGAAGTGAAAAAGAAAAGATTTTCCACACAAATCGTCTGATCTTATCTATCTCATAGTGTGTAATATGGGAAGGTAAAATGTTTAGTTCATCTCCTGAAAGAATTTCCTAGTGAAAGTTGTTCAGTTTCGTTGACTGAGCAACTCCTATCAGATGCAGGACGCGCGGTATAATCAATTCAACTAACCCACTGTATTGTTCCCAGAACGTACAAATACTGCAGAGCTTGTACGAATCACCACTGGACGTGGAGCTGGTGGTAGCAGGCTCATTGGAGAAGAACGTGCCAGGAGCGCAAGCTGGTCCCACCTTCCTGTGCATCCTGACAGAACAGTTCTACAGGACCAGGGTCGGAGACAGATACTTCTACGAGAATGGAGCTGAGCCTGAGATAGCCTTTACACCAAGTAAGTACTATTACTATCTTTAGAGACAAAGCATGTATGAATGGATCTGGTGGTAGCAGGTTCTCGGGAAAATAACGTGCCAGGAGCGCAAGCAGGAACTACTTTCCTTTGCATCCTGACAAAACATATCTATAAGACCAGGGTCGGGACAGATACTTCTACGAAAATGGAGCTGAGCCTGAGATAGCTTTTACAACAAGAAAGTACAAGGATTATCTTTAGACAGAGCTTGAATCACAGGAGCTGATGGTGGCAGGATCTCTGAAGAAGAACTTGGCAGGAGCGCAAGCTTGTCCGACTTTTCTGTGCATCTTGTCAGATCAGTTCTACAGGACTAGGGTAGGAGACAGATACTTCTACGAGAATGGAGCTGAGCCTGAGATAGCTTTTACACCAAAT
Organism: Scrobipalpa costella; assembly: GCA_949820665.1. Taxonomy (NCBI): domain Eukaryota; kingdom Metazoa; phylum Arthropoda; class Insecta; order Lepidoptera; family Gelechiidae; genus Scrobipalpa; species Scrobipalpa costella. The sequence goes on along the minus strand of OX463296.1, from coordinate 13,326,731 downwards.
AAATACAAGGACTATCTTAAGAGATAGAGCTTGAATCAAAGAAGCTGATTTTGCAGGATCTCTGAAGAAGAACGTGCCAGGAGCGCAAGCCAGACCCTCCTTCCTGTGCATCCTGATAGAACAGTTCTACGGGACCAAGGTTGGAGACAGATACTTCTTGGAGAATTGAGCTGAGCCTGAGATATTCGCCAAGTAATTTCAGAGACAGTTGCAAAAATATGTTATCATGACGTGGCTAGGCAAAATGATACGTAGGAAGTTCATGTTTAAATTTCAAACCAATAAATAATAAATATTGTCTTCTTTAAACTGCTCAATTGTCAGGTATGATTGATTATAATTGTTACGAAAATTATAAATAGAATTTCCAAGTAGCCGAAATACCGGTTATGTTTAGTAAGTATTTCGGACAGCCCAGCTGTTTTCAGAATAAATCAGACAACCTTTCAACCACCCAACAACCTAGATATTAATTAAGATAAAAAAATCGTCTTGAATTTAGACATTAATCTAATAGGACAATGACTTTACCTATTATTAAACTATTTGCCTGTCTTTGCCCATGTGAAGTTCAGCAAATCAAGCACGGCACACCACAGCACTACACGTTTCTGGAACCATTTTGAAGTGGGGTATTTTCTTAAGTCCTTATACGGGGTGTAAGGGGCAGTATACCAGCAACTGATAGGGGTTGTTTAGTCAACAAAACTGTTCAAATTTCACAACCATTATTTTCTTCAGGAAGTGATAAAAAATAAAAAATTACATACTTTTCTGATCGTGGTAGTTATTTTGTATAGGTAACTCAAAAAAAAAAATCCTGAAAGAATTTCCGGGGGAAATTTGTTCACATTTGTTGACTGAGTTACACCTATCAGTTTCTGGTACGCTGTCTTTTACACCCTATATCTGGTCGTAAAAAATCAATGTATTTTTTCAGGTCAACTAGCGGCAATTCGTCAGTCGTCAATGGCTCGTATTCTGTGTGACAATGGCAACAACATCAACTTCATGCAGCCTAAAGCCTTCCAGCAGATCAATCCTCTGTAAGTACCTTATTTATTTACGAGACCGTGGTGTCCCACTGCAGGGCAAATGCCTCTCTCCCTTCCTTTCATTTCTCTAGTTCGTCTCGGGGTCATGCAAGTATTTTCCTAGCATTGGTGGGCTCCCATTCGGTAGTTCTTTTAGCTCATAGTTCGTTTGGCATTCGAGTGACGTGGCCGGTCCAATCCCACTTTAAGTAGGCGGCCTACTGAACTACATCCACAATTTTCGTTTTTGAACAAAAGTAAAAACACTGACACCAAGGTTCATCGGCTTGATCGATTCGAAACCCCCACGATAGAAGAAATAAGTTATCTTATTTTATAGTTAGTTGGGTTTATTATAAAGTTTGTAAATTAAGACAAGATTTCTACCAAAAGCACTCCAAGATGTTGTATTCTAGCAGTTATCATTTAATAAGCAGAGTAGCTGAAGTTCTTTTCCTGAGTTTCCTCCACCTGCCTCTAGGCTCTAGATGCCTTTTGATAGAATGCGTCAACATCATGTAGGCTGAAACTTTTATGGTTTTTGGGTAGAGGTAATAATTTTAGAGCAGGATTTTAGTTTAAACATACATAACATATTAACTCTGAGACTTTCAGGTAAATAAATAATAAGGTTCTATAAATAGGACTCCAAACACACTTGGGTTAGCTGAAAGAAAAAATGATTAACTACAGAAAGGAAAATCCTGAAAATCTTGTCTGCGGTCGTAAAACATAATTTCTAATATTTGCGTCGTCACTGTAATCTGCCCACATGTGAGTAAAGCCGCTAAGACGCCCACCACCACGATTAATTAACTTCCAAATACAAAACAAAATTATATTTTAGTTTATTTAAATTTCACAGTACAGGTTTCACAATTAAATTATATTGCGATCATTAGAAGAATCTCCTCTGCAATGTGATCGTCAAAGTATTATAACTATGATACAATTTTCTTCTATGCTGGACTAGGAGCTAGAGAAAAACATTGAATTTGCCAGCTGCATTTCCTCCCGGGCATGCTGTAAAAACCAGCTAAGGGATCCAAGGGTTTCAGTATATTGCAATTTAGGCGATAGACTGACAACCTGTCACTACAGCAATATACCTACTAATCTGTCTTAAATACTCTCAACACCTGTCAGACGTGGCGGAACGACATTTATTAGGGTCGTTTGCGCTCTGCCTACCCCCATTAGGGATGAAGGCTTGATTATATGTATGTATGTATGTATGATACAATTTGATGGATGACATAGTACAGACTATAAACGCTAAATGGCGCCCCCATCTAAAAATACAATCAATCGAAAATCAGGTCCAATAGACTCAAATAATAGTTATAAAGATATTGTATACGTTTAATTTATTTATTCCAGTTACAAAAACTTTTGTGTCGGAATTTACATCATAGAAATTACATTAATAATAAAAAAATACAAAGAAAATTTAACTAATTATCAAATATCTTTATCAATATCTATATCGTTGTAGTAACAGGAACAAAAATTGCCGATATTGGCCTTTATTCGCAATTTTCCCTTGATTTCCATAATTCGCAAATTTATGAGGTTCTAAATTATCTTCAATACTATTATTTAAGTCTGCTGGACGGGATTTTTATGTTTTTTTTACTGATGGAGGCGCCACTTAGGCCAAAGCGCCACCTTAAATGAAATATATATATATATATATATGTATATCTGTTTTATTTCAGATAGATAAAGGTTACTTACTTTTACTTGTGTATTCATATCCAGTCCATATGAAAGTTATAATATTGTATATAAAAAGAACATCATAAATAAAACTTAGGTACGTACACCTTTAAGTGTTTTAGTTCGCCCCATATAAGAAAGTACTTTTAAACTCTACGTGATACTTTTGTAAAATTAACTGTAAAGTTCTCACCTTGATTTAAATTAAAATGTCTACTGACCTTGCAATCCCAAGAGAGCCATTTTCTCTGTAAAAAAAAACCCGCAGTCAAGTGGAAAAAATATTCCAATTGAACTTATTGCTTGCCACGTTTTCAATTTCTTTCTTAAACTCTTTCTTACTCACTTCTATTGAAATAAAGAAAGGAAATATGAAGTTTCTTGTACAATATCCTTTTTATTAACAGAAACAGAATAGATATTGTGTCTATTATTTAGAAATAGATATTGTGTATATTCATCCAGTTTTTTGTTAAAAGAAAACATGTTTCGCCTGCCCTTTTTCACACCCCGTAATAACAAAAATACTTTGAAGGTTGCACCACAAAAGACCCTGCTATTATATCCGTGAAGCATTAATTTAGGTTCACAAAGGTGAATAGAGTGTTCCTAGTTTACTCACATTCCAGACATGTTTGGGAAAAGTTTTTGATAAGGAGGTCACGAACCTCGACCCCGAGGTAAAAGGGTAACGAACCTTTTCATCACACTATATTTTTCGGACGCTATTATTAAGGTGCTAATAGAAGCTAAGTAAATACTTGTATCTAGTGATATCGTGCATATGAAAGTATATTTGTATCGTACATCGCTTTTTACTCACACCTCGTACTTTATTCTCGATTTTAAATATTAGAAATAATACATACATACATATAATCACTCCTTTATACCTAATGGGGTAGACAGAGCGTAAACGACCTAAACAAAGGTCGTCCCGCCACGTCTGACAAAGTTTTAAGGGTTAATTAATACAGATTTGTACGTATATTGCTGTAGTGTCAGGTTGTCAGCCCACAGCCTAAATATACCTAAGCAATATACTTAAACTCTCGAATCCGTAAGCTGGTTTTTACAGCATGCTCGGGGGAAATGCAGCTGGCACATTCTATATTTTTCTCCCACTCCAGCATGGAAGTAAAAAAATATAAAGAAATATATTTCTATGTCGTATTTCTTATTTTAGTCACAGTACTTATGGCGTATTTCTTGTCGTATAGTTTCAATGCGTTGAAGAGAAACTAAGCTTCTTTCAGATATTTTTTCTCAAGTTTAGTTTTCTATCCAGCAGTAAAACTTTCTGAAAATATTGCGTCATCATTTTCATATAAAAATAGCATATAAAACAGGCAAGGCCTCGATATGGCTCTTTTTTCTCGCAGAATAATGTTTTATTCCATCGGAGAAATGCTATATGTTGCGCATACGAGTATAACAGCTGGACAAGGAGCTAGTAAAGCAATATACATAACTTTTTAATCACTACATAGTATAAAACAAAGTCGCTTTCTCTGTCCTTATACCCCTACATACATACATACATATAATCACGCCTTTATCCCTATGTATGCATAAATCTTTAAAACTTCGCAACGGATTTTGATGCGGTTTCTTTTAATGGATAGAGTGATTCAAGAGGAAGGTTTATATGTATAATACAAGCATAATATACTAGAGAAACACTGATAACTTCCGTGCGAAGCCGGGGCGGGTCGCTAGTCTAATAATAAAATTATAAATAAAAATGTTTATTGAGTAATGCCAACCTTAAGTACTAATGTTTACATATTAACATTTACATTAAAAACGTTACATGTAAGCTAAGCACATGCCAGTATATTAATAAAAGTTCTCTGTCTCCCAAACTAGAGTCAGCGAATCTTGACCATAAAAGATTATTAATCTGCTTAGCATAATCATGGAAGGAATGCTATTCTAAATTTTAACAGAACTGTATATCTTAAATTCATATCAGTGTGTATTTAGGTGTATATGTAGTAGATATGTGTAATGGTATGTAGTTATTTATTTATATTATTATTATTCTCTCCGATTTAATAACTCCTTCCTCAGTTTTATCATAGTCTAGGTTCAGTTAATACTTTTTATAACCATCGATGGAGGAAATCACTTATTTAATGGGTATTTTCTTTAAACTTAATGGGTTCTACTTCTTCTGTCGAGTGCGTATCGAGTCTATGGACCCGGTGAACCCTGGTGTCAGAGTTTTTAAACCGCCTAGTAGCACAACTATCAGGCCTCTGACATGGTTTTGTGTAATGGCCACTTTCAAAGACAGCGACCGGGACCGACGGCTTAACGTGCCCTCCGAAGCACGAAATCTTTTTCTTTTCAGACAATCAGGTGATTCAGTCTGCAATGTTCTACCCAAACTGGGGAAAAATTCACAAAGTGATAAATTCTCAAATATCAACTTTGTGTTATCCCCCTGGAAATCGAACCCAGGACCTCCGGATCGGGAGTCCATGGCACTAGCCACTAGACCACGGAGGCAGTTAATGGGTACTTACAATATGCCAATAAGAAAAAGTTTTCGTACGGATTACAATCCAACCTCAAGGTTTGATAGTAGTTTAGGTTGCAGTCAGGTTTTTATTTATGAAGGACGTATATCAAAAATCTAACTGCCTCCGTGGTCTAGAGGTATGAGCCATGGGCTCTCAACCCGGAGGTCCTGGGTTCGATTACCGGCGGGGGACAATGACGTTGTGTTGTTGTTTCTAGTTTGGTTTGGATATTGCAGGCTGAACACCTGATTGTCCGAAAAGTAAGATGATCCATGCAGTCGGATGGGCATGTAAATAGTCGGTCCTGCGCCTTATTTCTCTCTGGTCGTGTCAGTCAATCAGTCCCATCAGAATAAGAGATTGAAGGAATAGAGAGTGCACCTATGTGTAGCGCAAACACTTGGGCACTAAAAACAAGCCTGTGTAGTTGGCTGATCTCCGCGAGTTTGGCCGCCATCACCGAAAATCGGTAGGAGGACTGTTTATTATTAAAAATATCCTACGAAGTCCTATCTTTCATTCCCACTAGGTTGCTTGGAAAAGATCTTTTACAGAGATAAACTCGCCTTTGTAGCTATTTAATTACCTACATATAAGTATATAGTAAGTCCATGCTGGACTGGGAGCGAAAGAAAAACGAAGAATGTTCAAGATGCATTTCCTCCCGAGCATGCTGTTATAACCAGCTAAGGGATACTAAGGTTTCAGTGTATTGCAATTTAAGCGATGGGCTGACAATCTGTCACTACAGCAATAATACCTACAACTCTATCTTAAATGAACATCAAAACTTTGTCAGACGTGGCGGAACGACCTTTGTTTATATCGTTTACACTCTGCCTACCCCATGAGCGATAAAAGCGTGATTATATGTATATATGTACATATCTGTCATACCACTGTCACACACACGAATTCAAGTACTCAAACTTACGCTACGCAAAAACTAAGTTCATAACCATCCACGCGCCGCCGCGCCGGTATATCTTTCCCTCTTTACTACCTACTATAGTATTATATTATCTGTATCTCTACGAACTCTCCCACTATTCGGAGGTGTCCACAAGTAGGTTAATTTGTTGGTAAACTGTATGAGTTTCGCAAACCGGACGCACAATATGGGTAAGAAACTTTGGCGTATATTTGTAGACAGTTTTCGAATGTATTTCTTATTTGGAAGTTGCTCTAAATATATAGTCCTCCTCAGTCTCTTTCGGTGATGGCGGCCAGACTCCCAGAGATTGGCCAACTGCTCAAGACTTGTTTTTAGTGCCCAAGTGTTTGCGCTACACACAAGTGCACTCTCTATTCCTCCAATCTTTTATTCTGATGGGACAGATTGACTGACACCACCAGAGAGAAATCGAGCGCAGGTGACTATTTACAAGCCTGTCGGATAGCATGGGTCATCCTACTTTTCGGACAATCAGGTTATCAGCCTGCAATGTCCTAACCAAACTAGAATCAATAACACAAAGTCATTGTCCCCCGCCAGGAATCGAACCCGGGACCTCCGGGTCGGGAGCCTTTGGTTCAGACCGCTAGACCACGGAGGCAGTTGCTATAAATACGAAGAAACGAAACAGAACAATATGATACCTTATGATACTTTCGGAGGAATACGTACCGAAAAATTCAAATTGATTTTGAAATCTCCATACTTAGATAAGGTTTCATTTTAGGAAGGCAGAAGATATTTCAATTTTGTGTATAAAAAAATATGACATTATGTATTGTATATATTTGATTGCTCAGAATGAAAATATACAATTATATAGTATCGTCCATATACTTGGTTCTAACTTGAACAAAACCTTTACCACATGATTTGGGGTTTCGTAGTCGTGTTTATTACAAAAGGATTTGTTATATTACGAGGTGCTCCCAACCCTTATTACCATATTACGAGTAACTTGATTTCTAGCCCCAACCTCGCTACATGCCTCAGCTAGTTTGCAAATTATAGACCTAAGCAATCTAAACCTCTTTTGCGTTTTCATGAAGATGCTCAACAGATGTCTTAAAATTTTCTTTGAAACTTGAAGTTTTTCATGAAATATAAAAAAATAATGATTGGGAGTATTCAATAATTCATTGCTCAACTTTTAATCATTCAATTCAACACGGGCATCGGGTTTTCCTATTGGGAGGACACTGGGGTCGATTTTAGATACTTTCGGCTAAAACTAAAATTAAAATCTACCTTGCACTTCTAAAATAATAAAATTGATAAAGAACAGACGATATATACTTTGTCCACTAGAATTTGACGCGGTTTTGCACGCGTTTCCCCAGTATTTCTGTCAATTTTATACGCTCTATCATATGACAGCGGATATAAATGACAGATAACGCATAAAACCATATACTATAAATCAAAATTCCGGATTGAGAATGTTATCTCCTGTTCTTTTCCAATGTTTTTAGTCTAAAGGTGACAAATAGATTTTAATTTTAGTTTTAGCCGGCAAATCGAGAATCAAACCCATTGGTTTGACAATGTCAAGTGTGGGTTGGTTAGAGCAGTCTTTTTTGCACACGAAGAAGCACCAGCTCCTTGGAAAAGCTCATTTCCATAGTTATTTGGTTCTTTGGTATTTACCCCCCCATATTCGAAAACCCCACTTGATAAGAAGAAAATACCCTTTAGTCACTTTCTATGATGACCACGGTAGGAGATGGGGTGTTGCTAGTTCTTCCTAGCGCTACTTAACTTCAATAAGATGATTTTCATTTATTTGTTTTTCTTTTTACAGGAATAAGCTGGTTTCCTGCAGTCAGATACCGGTTGTGGATCTATCGTTATGGCAGGAGGCGGGTTCAGTCGCCTTTGGAAAATGATCGTTATATAGTTGACTTTAAAGATAATTTTCAAACAGTTCCGTAAAACATAATTTATTATTAAAGTTACCATGCCATGGTTGTGAAAGAGTTGTTGCTTTAAGTAAGCATGTCGAATGTATCATACCTTCTCAAATATTTCAAACAAGAACCGTTCAATATATTGTTCACTCACGTTATAATATTTGTGAGTGAAAGACAGATTTGATTTGCCATTGTAAGGATATCTTGTTTAAAATATTTGACAGTGAGTGTAAGTATAAATAAATCTGAATATCTATTAATACTTCACAATGCTTCAAGAAAAGTACAAACATCTGTTTTTTTATGTACAGTTTCATAGTTTTCTTAGGGACGGTATTAATATAACTAACATATTTTTTATATTAAAGTAACGAACTTACCGTATACCGTTAATTTATTTGTACATATTTCAGATAAACAATAAAGGTTGATTTTAGTATGTATCTACATTTTTAGTATGAAGGTACTATCAATATATTTAATAAACAAAGCAAATTATTTCTAGACTATTTTGTTGCTGTCATCGCAAATATCATATTAGTCCTAATATGTGCTACACAAACCACACGATCAAATATCTTGATGAACTATTGTGAATATGCACATTATTAATGATGAACATTATATTTAAATCATTTTTACATTTAATTGACAGGTATAATCAAAATTACATTCAAGATAATGGATCTGAGATAATAATATTTACTTGAAATATACCTACACATACATAATTTTCCAATTAACTTTCATAACTATTAGTAACTATGTATTTTGGTAAGTATGTTCTATTTTGTAACTTTTGTATGCGATTTGTATGTGCATTATGTAATCTAAGTTCTAATGTTTCAGATGTGCCTTTTTAAGTGTTTGTATGATTTGTAAATAAAATAAAACTATATTATTAGCTTGTTTTTTATTTTATTATCTATTACTTTAATTTTTTTGTTCTGGTCACAAAGAAAAGTGAAAAACCTAGCCCACGTAAAATAAATTTACGAACACTTGATAATGTGTAGGATTTGAGTGCAACAAGTTTAAAATCACATTCCCTATTACGAAACAACAAAGAAATTTTTCAAACTTACCTAAAAAGTAAAAAGTTACGCGTATATCTTAATATATCAAATACTTACTTAAATTTGATAGCATAAACTAAAAACTTGCAAATCTTGCAATAATAAATCCAAAATGTATAAATATCATACCATTTTACCAAACAGTCCGTACAAATACATTTTGTTTTTTTTCGAACACAATTTCAAATCGATGTAAAATTCCGTATCCATTGGAGCCGATATCGAGATACACGTTGGCAGTAACGTGTGCCATCAATTACATCTACAGGCTGCATACGAGTACAGGCTGGCAGAAAATTGATAGGTAAGGTTGAAAAATGCACACTCACTAGAAATTCTTTAGTGCCGATTTGGTCGTAGACACAACCTATTTAAGGTTAGTCTGGTCACTTTTTATGAATTGAAAAATAGACAGAAACAGTTTTTAATCCTCTCAAGTATTGTACGAGCATGCCGTCTTATTTTGCGTAAAATGATGTCCGTAATTTTTAATATATTTAAATCATATAATATGTTTTTTTAAGAGCTTAGAGAGCCTCAGATATATTATCTAGATTTATCAGACAATGTTTATTACTGTACATAATTTAGTGACAAAAGAAATTTCTGGCCAAGTAGTCAGTAAATACGTATCTACAATCCTTCTGAGAATAGTGAGTGGAGTGGAGTGTGTGAAATATATCTCAAGCTTCCGAAAGTACCTACTCATACCACTCCTTCGTAATGCATTTTTATATTTTCTAATGAGTACTTACAATTTTACAGAGATGTAAACTTTCGTATCTATCGGAGCCTTTGTCCAGATACACGTAGCAGTAAAATAGATAGGTAAGGTACGAAAAATGCACTCTCACTCTTGATCTTCATTGACCTTCTTCTTCATTCGACGAAACTACGATCTCATGAAATAAGTTCACGCCTGAAATTCGTATTTAGTATTTATTGTATTTAGATTACACCTTAGTCGATACCCGTTCACTCTAAACTATACAATATGCATAAATTCTTGAAGTTACGGGATCGAAAACAGTTTCGTTTCTACTGAAGTGAATGAGGGATCTTTGTTCCTTTATCACGGAAAATAACAGATATGTATGCAGGTAACGTTAACGCTCTTCATCATATCGATATTCATTGCTATTTTTAGCAAACCTAAGTCACTTTGGTTTTGATTTCAACACACAAATAATTTCAAACATGTCTTAAAAGTGTCTAGGGTAACAGTACCTACCTAATAGTATAGTTACGTACCGGTTATATAAGACAGCGTCCCGCAAACTGATAGGGGTTTATCAGTCAACGAAGCTGAACAACTTTCACCGGGAAATTATTTCAGGAGTCGAAAATAAAAGATCTTCCCATACAAAATGACCACCGCAATCGGATAATTTGTACGGAAAAGCCTTTTTATTCCACTTCCTGAAAAGTTCCCGATAGAAGGTGTTCAGTGTCATTGACTGAGAAACTCAGTCTGTCAGTTTAATGGACGCTGTTCCTTACACCCTAGTTAGTTTTACAGTTAGCTGTCCACCGGTATCGCTGACACACTACAATAGTTTCGACATGGTGAAGTGAACTGTAGTGAGGAAAAGGCAATAACTTCACTGCAATATCCTGCTTTTTTTGTTGTCCTCGCTACTCGGTTCAGTGTTCAAACATATGAGCAGCGACGCGCAATATTGTTATTTTCGCGCGCTACAAACTAAAATTGGATAAGATGGTTTTACTTGCAAAGCAATTTGCTTTGTGACACCGCTACAGCGTTGTTGCTCGATTTTCGAAAGATATTACAGACAGATTCAAATTACGTACTACGGCAGCAATATGTTGGAAAATTATATAATACATACAAACATATAAGGCGTGACGCCTTTATCATAATAGCCATACTATGAAAATTATAAATCAAATATAAAAATCTTTGTCCCGTAAAACAAGCACAATTTTATGAATTACGGAATAGATCAATACTTGTATGTATCGAAACTCTGTTAAAAACTATTTTGTTTTAAGTGTCAAAGATTATACAAATTATATTTTTTTTTTGTAAATTCCGGCTGGTTGTGGGTTAAACTATTTAAAAGCCGCTTCGCTGGTGTGCTGTGGCGCGAAAAACACGTTTTGCGACGTAAATAGTGCTTTATTTTTGCTCCTATTCTTATCCGCTTCTTTCTTAAGCCAAATCTGCAATAACTCCATACAACAAAATATAGGAGATGATTTTTATACGATACAGCTGTAATGTATTCTTATGCATTAGTCCAAAGATAGGTTCAGTAACGGTTCCGAAAGACGAATGTTAATTAATTTTGCTTTAATTACTATTCCAAATAACTAGTTAATAATATTAACATACCGACTGGTAGCTATTTAAAGACTTACAAAAGAACAGACTCATGGCCCTATGAACGAAGCTCTAACGCCTTTATGGTAATCAGGACGTGATTGGCCTAAAATTTCGTCCATTATTGGGTCCCATCCTTTATCGGGATTTAAAAAATCGGATTTGGTATCCGACGAAATTGGATTTGAGTGTGTCATGTGCGAGATTTGAGGAAGTGGCCAGATTATAACCGAATAATCTCCCTTAGTGATTTATCAGTTTTATTGATTGGATCTTTATTGAGACCTTGTTCATTCATCAAAAATAAACGAAAAAACCTATTAACGGCATGGTTGCCTTCAATGTCCTGGCTTTGTGATTGAGCCAGCAGCGTACTTTTCGAAAAAACTTGATAAATTTGCTACGTAATAACGAAATTACAAATTTTATTGCAGCTATTCTAATAATATTGGCGGATATTATGAAATGGTCCAATACTGGCAATCTTACCATAAGCCGACAATGGCAGCAATTCATAGTTGCTAAACTAACAACTTAACTAATATAAGTCTATACCTGTCATTTTCTATCATGAGAGGACAGAAAGGTACAGCAACAATTTTAGTCAAGATTTAGTTAAGTTGTGCCCTGAAGGAATCAGTACAAATATAGATTTTTACATTCACACTCTAATTCATACAAATAGCTATGATAAGATGAGGGTATATACAAATAAAACGCTCATCGCCAAGGTAAATAAAACTGAAAGGCACTTCTCTCCTTATGAGGGTTAAGAACGAGGTACTTTAGGAAACCATCTTTGCCCGTCACTGTCGTTTGCCCCGTTAGCTAAGAAGAGCGTCAGAAATATCTAGTTTTATCAGACTATGGTTATTGCTAGACCTAATAAAGTGACCTAAGAAATTTATCTTTTAAGTAGGCCAAAAAGTAAATACAGTTTTTCTGAGAATAATATGTGCAATTTATCTCAAGTTTCGGGTTTGTTGTGTTTTACTAGATATTTTTTAAGTAACTAGTCCAATTTAGCATTCCTAGTTAATTTGAACTCGACTTTATTTGTACCTGCTATTTTTTTTCACCTCCTGAAGGCAATTCTTGGTGACAGTTGTTCAGCATCGTTGACTGAGCAACCCCTATCAGTTTGCGGGACGCTGTCCCTTACAACCGGTATTAAGTCTGGTGGGAGCTAACGCACAGACGACATGATAAAAATGAGAACAAATATGGATGATGCCTTCTCCAATCAGTGAATGATATAAATAAATAAACCCTAGAACAGTAATAAATAAATAAAATAAAAAGTGCTTCATTTCCATTTTCTTATGTCTAGGTAATTAACAAAGGTTGGGACACTTCTTTTAAGTAAAAAATACCTGTGCTAGAAGGCCCCGCTCCTCCCACGAGTTATCGTAAAGACGTGTTACAATTAAAATACAATCTAAAATAAAAATAAATAAAAACTTAGAAAAGTAAACATTAAAACTATTCTAGGATGCTATTTTATAGGTAGTGTAGCAGTTGTGTAGTGTGTGTGTGTGTGTGTGTATTTATCGTATCCTTTCTTTCTTTTACCACATCATTGTTAGTAGGGATTCCGTTTCATCATAACTTAAATTTTGAAGATATTGTGTAACCACCTGTTTACAATCATGGTACGTCATAGGGTAAATATGCAGCTTTTTATTTAGGGAGTTGTATAAAAAAGCAGATTGCCTATCAAATTGACTTCTTGCATATGAGGTTTTGACAGGACGAGAGGGAGCAACCCTGTGCACCATTCGCCTGTTTAACAGTGGTTTAACTTCAGAACCCGATGGTGTAGTGGATAGGGCCGCTGCCTCCTGAGCGGGAAGTCGTGGTTCAAATCCCAGTACATTTGTATTTTGATATTCAAATTTAATTAGTACGTTTATTCGGCGCTTTTTCCGTGCTTCGGAAGGCACGTTAAGCCATTAGTGCCGGTTAATATAATTAAATACCGTAGATATTAGTCGTTGAGCCATGTCAGAGAACAGTGCTAAGCATTGGCGGCTTGAAAACTAACCTAATCTAGGATTGGGTCTGTTTTCCCTTCTGGATTGCGGAGGTCAGATGACAGTTGCTCTGTGTGAAAACCAGTACCCTCGTTCAATCACCTAGATTAGGTAGCCGACCCCGAGAATTACGGGATAAGGATCTACTCCTAGTACAATACGGGGTGTAAGGGACATCGTCCTGCAAACTGATAGGGGTTGCTCAGTCAACGACACTGAACAACTTTCACCAGGAAATTCTTTCAGAAAGATAAAAACTGATTTGGCTTTTCCATATAAATACCTGACCGAGGTGGACATTTTGTATGGAAAAGCCAAATATATTTTTTACTTCCTGAAAGATTTTTTTGGTGGAAGTTGTTCAGTGTCGATAACTGAGCAACCCCCATCAGTTTGCGGGACGCTGTCCCTTACGCGTGGTATAAGTAGCTACTGTATCGTGTTAGTACCTACACTATGTAACATAACCTTGAATCTTCTTAGTCTGGAATACTAATCACGTGTTGTCAGCGTCGACCCCATTTTCGATTTTCCTGCTAACTTGTTAGTGACTGAAAGACGTGATTGGATTTAACATCGCCCGGGTAGCTTTGTACCCCAATTCCTAATGACAGTTGAGAAATCTAATTCACAGATCGTTTAACCGGTGACTAGGGATCCTATGTCACCCTATGTGGTGCCTCCCTCAAAACAAGACACATCTATTGTCTTGCCCTGCGTGCCCTTCATCTTGCACGCAAGACCTGGAGTCGTAATTTTGAATCACTCGAATCAAATTGCGCATGCGGAACAGCTACGTTCGCATGCGACTTCTACACTAAATGGCATTTAAATCTAAGTCTTTTGTATGTGCAATGGATTCGAGTGATTCAAAAATACGGCTCCTGTACAACGCCACTGACGTCGCAATGCGTTTGGCAGAGTATTCGAAAATGACATAAAGCGCGGTAGAAATTGATATAAAAAACGAATAAAAAATCGACACGACAAAAAGAAGAATGCACCCTTTGTTGATGGAGATTAAACGAAGAATTTGAAATATCGTTGCACCCGATAATGAATTACAAAACAGCAAAAGTGGACTTATTGTAAGTTAAAATATGGGATGTAACAAATAAAACATTCAACCGCAGACAGGAATTGAACCTGCATCCTTGTAATACCGCCCCATCGCTCTAGCCAACTGAGCTTCTTATTATAGTTAGCTTTTGAGGACGTAGGAGGAAAATGGTAAAAGATAGACTACTTGCCTCGTCGTTTGAGGAGTTTTCTGTAGTCATCTATTAAGAGAGCAGAACAATATACCGGGTGTAAGGGACAACATTCCACAAACTGATAGGGGTTGCACGACACTGAACAACTTTCACCAGGATTTTTTTCCAGAAAGTGAGAAAAAGATTGGCTTTTTCATACATATTTTCTGATGACATTGGACAATATTGGACATATTGTGTGACAAAGCCTTATTTCCATTTCAGAAAGAATTTCCTGGTAAAAGTTGTTAGCTTCCATGCTGGCCTGGGAGTGTGAGAAAAACATAGAATGTGCCAGCTGCATTTCCTCCCGAGCATGCTGTAAAAACCAGCTACGGGATCTGAGGGTTTTAGTTTATTGTAATTTAGGCGATGGGCTGACAACCTATCACTACAGCAATATACGTATAAATCTATCTTAAAAACCCTTAAAACTTTGTCAGACGTGGCGAAACGACCTTTGTTTAGGTCGTTTACGCTCTGCCTACCCCATTAGGGATAAAGGCGTTATTATATGTATGTATGTATGTAAGTTGTTCAGTGATGTTGACTTAGCAACCCCTATCAGTATGTGGGACGCTGTCCCTTACACCCGGTAAAACATTCATACTTGGGTACTCTGCTGCCATTTTGCTGGATTTATCATTTTGTTGACTTTAAATCTAGATTTTTATAATATTTTTTATTTTTCATATAACATACAAACATCGGCTCAAAAAGTGTAAAATGTGTGCTAGTTTTGAGACGTCTTGAAATAGGTATGTAAATAAAGTTCAGTCTACCTACACACTTATCAAAAACTATTTTACTTACTTGTTACAAAATTTTATTCATATAAGAAAATATTTATATTTTATGCTCCATAACATTACACTATAAAAAGTATTCTAGTAACAGTGTTTTATAAAGTAAAAAATAATTTCTACAATACAGATAAAATAAGTTCCTATATTATATCGTTCAAGTAAGTAGATATTGGCCACGATTCGGTATAAACCAGATACAGTAAAACCACACCCGTCATTATAAGTCTTGAACGAACAGAAAAGGATGGCAGTAGAGTCGGACTTATTCTTCCATGCTGGACTTGGAACGAGAGAAAAACATAGAATATGCCAGCTGCATTTACTCCTGGGCATGCTGTAAAAACCAGCTAAGGGATCCGAGGGTTTCATTATATTGCAATTTAGGTGATGGGCTGACAACCTGTAACTTCAGCAATATACCTACAAATCTATCCTAAATAACTCTAAAAACTTTATCAGACGTTGCAGAACGACCTTTGTTTAGGTCGTTTACACTCTGCCTACCCCATTAAGGATAAATGCGTGATTATATGTATGTGTTAGTTCAAAACGATTTTGATAAGCCTCAAAAAAATCCTTACATTAAATGACTCTTTTTTAAATTAAAAATAATCTTCATGTCAGTAATACTTTTTTAAGTAAAGGCCAGTACTTTAATTTTAAACATCAAGCCCTTTAGACTCCAATTAATATAGGTAGGTACATCAAATCAAACTATCTAGACTAAAAATAGTCCTTTGTGATGAATATTTGAGTTTTAAACTATAAGCTCTACTTTGGACTAAGTGACCCTGTTACGGCTTTGAAAGCTTCTGTCCTATCTCATTTTGGCCATATTTTGGAATTAAAATGTTTGCTCAAGTGTTTGCAAAAGTAACGAAGCATTTTGTACAATTAATGAGATTCAAGATAATAGTAAATTGTTAGAACGTAACGTGCCTATAAACAATAAAATATCTCCAATTACAATGACCGTTTATTGGCACATTATTATGAAAAGGTGTTAATTTCGGTTAGTTTGTGATTTAAATAAATAATCATGGACTGCGTCGCTAAACTTCTATGTAAGTATAAAAATTGCAGTGTAATTTATCACTTGTTGTTTGCTTAGTTAAAAGATGATCTTAAAATAAAATAATGTTACTTTACTAGCTGAACAGCACGAATTCTATAATATTTTGTAGCACTCAAACTAGTTCCATGTCAAATTATTTATTAATTGTCTAATATAAATAATGTTTTACAACGTATTATGTTTCAGTGTTGCTCTCTATAATGACATTATCATACGGAAAAAAAGTTGAAATTCAAATAGAAAGTGAAGATTTAATGAAGATTATTGGACCATTAATAGCTAATCCTGGAGCCCCACCACAAGAAAAAGTTGCTGCAAAAGATATGGCATCTAATCCTTATTCAAAAACACAAAATATCGATGATAGAGTTCTGTCGCCTATTCAACCAAATCTTAATGAAGAACTTTTCGATGGAGATTATTTAGATGAGCAAGTTAAACTGGAGAATCAAATAATGAATTTGATGGCTCAAGAAAAATTCAGAATACGTGATGAAAAACATTACGTGAAAAGTCCAAATGTCTTCAAAACATTTTTATCTGGTTAAATAAATTATAATTTCTGGATTTATGTTTCATTCTAAGAAATGCTCTTAAACCCGATCACCACAATGATACCTACTTCAAATTAGTTCAAATCAAATGCATCTTATCTGGTTTTATAAATAATATCCCGTAGACGTTAACATAATCTTTCGTTGATCTTATTAGATACAAGCGACCTGCCTCGGCTTCGCACGGATATCATGAGTACTTCTCTTCTATATTATGCATGTTTTATGCTCTGCCCTGAAAAGATGTCAACAGGACCATGACCAACATTCAATGGACAGTATAGCCACGAGCCTGAAAGAAAAATATTTCAAAAAATTCTGGCAAAAAACCAACAAGATGTGCAAATCTAATACCAGAGGTCCTACACATATAAATGGTATTAATGACAACCAGGCGATAGCCGACCTGTTCATTGAACAATTTACGCTGCGACCCCCCCCCCGGGACTAGTACCACTAACATCACCCCGTCGTCGCATCTCGCTCCCCCGCGCTCTTCGCCACCGCCACGGCCCGCGCCTGGTCTCCCCACCGCTACACCGGTCAATCAAACTCGTACTTGCGATAGAACCTGCGAAGAATTACGTAAACAAACAAGTAATCAATGCAAAAAACCGGTTGAGACCCTTATTAATATGGAATTAGTGTACAAAATCGTGCGCAGCACCAGCAGAGGCAAATCGGCGGGTCACGACGGGCTGTCAATAGAGCATGTGCAATACCTCGGAAAGCCCATGTGCAATATATTGGCAAACCTCTTTAATGCCATTATTCGCACTGGTCATGTGCCTCTCTCGCTAACGAAGACAATAATTGTCCCAATATGCAAAAACAAGTTAAAAAATGTCAGTTTGTCGTCTAACTACAGACCTATTGCCCTAGCTCCAATAATAGCCAGAATTTTCGAAAAGTGCCTACTTTCAATCTCGCAAAAGTATCTCAAGAGCCTGGATTACCAAATGGGATTTAAAGAAGACGTATCAACATCTACTGCAATATACGCCGTGAAGCAGGTGGCAAACCACTACAAAAGGAATGGTACATCGACAATAGCATGTTACCTTGACCTCAGCAAAGCCTTCGACCGCGTTTCTCACCCGCTGCTATGGGAAAAGCTACGAGCACGTGGTATGCCTGAAAACATTGTGAAAATTCTCGAATAATGGCATTTACAACAGACCAACTATGTAAGATGGAATGGCACATACTCTAAGCCAGAACAACCATACTGCGGAGTGAGGCAAGGAGGGTCAAGTTCACCAGTTTTGTTTAATACCTATATGGACAACCTAAGCAAACAACTAGAAGAGTCTGGAGTCGGTTGCCATATGAATGGTAAATGTGTTAACCATATTGCTTATGCAGACGACATGGTCCTGCTGGCGCCATCCACGGCTGCTATGCAGCGACTATTAAAAATATGTACTGAATGCGCTGCCGCACATAACATGCAATACAATGCATCTAAATCAGGAACCTGATATGGAACGCCAAAGAAGAGCCCTTAGTGTCAAAGGAAATATGTTGGCACGCCGCTTCCAGCGATGCAGCGACTCGGTCAAGAGAATCCTATTCACCACTTTTTGTACAAACCTTTACACTGCAGAACTCTGGTGCAACAATACAAAAGCGGCTTTCAGTGAGATTAGAGTGCAATACAATAATGCATGGCGAGCACTCCATCGCCTGCCATACTGATGCAGCGCATCCAAGATGTTCACAGTCGGCCGCGTGCCGGGCTGGGCGGCGCTGATGCGGCGGACCACTGCTGGAGCCTCTGAGCGGATTCAAGCCTCCACGAATAGCGTAGTGTGCGCGGTGCGCGGCTGGTTAGCTAGCCCCATACATGCTGCGTGGCGAAAGCTTCAGGATGAATAGTTGGATAATGTGTTGTGTTGTTTGATAGTATTAATCTGTTTTTTTTTGTTATTTAATATCCTATACAGTTTGACGCTCTGCCTACCCCGTAAGGGATAAAGGCGTGATTTTATGTATGTATGTATGTATGTAATATCCTATAATGTACCTAATTTATTTTTGTTTAATTTATTTTAACATGTTTATTTTATTTAATGTAATGTGAATGACAGACACTAATTTTATTAATATATTTCTTGTAATATGGACATTGTTTCTGGAATAAAAACCTTTTATTATTTATTATTATTTGTCAGACGTGGCGAAAGCGCCTTTTACGAGGCGTTAAACGCTCTGCCTACCCCGTAAGGGATAAAGGCGTGATTTATGTATGTATGTATGTATAAATATAAACCTTCCTCTTAAGTCACTCTATCCATTAAAAGAAACCGCAACAAAATCCGTTGCGTAGTTTTAAAGATCTAAGCATACATAGGGATATAGGGACAGAGAAACGACTTTGTTTTATACTATGTAGTTGAAGTAAGCCAAAAAAAATGGTGCACCTAATTATAATAAATTCCTTTTAACTCAATATTTTTTTTAAATTTTATTAAAAGGTAGGTACCTACTTATTTAGTAATACAATTTTCCATTTATTTGCAGTTCTAATAACTTTATTTAATCAGAAACCAATTGGCGTAAAATACTTTGATATCAATAAACTCGTAATTTAATACTAACAGAACTTTATAACAAGTTCTTAAATGTTTTACTTGCTTCAAGTTTTAAGCCATGACTGTGCTGAAAATACTTGGTGAGAAATATTTGAATAACATTCTTTGCATGAAAATCAAGCATTTGATATAACATAACTTCTCCTTACTCTTTAGGTCTATTGTGGTTCGCAACGGCTACTTTTGGAAAAAGTGTCAAATTACAATTTGAATTCGAAGACATACTTAAGTTGCTTCCGTGTTTAGCTGGCTCCAATCACGTAAGCCAAGTAAGTTCCACTTTAGCTAGAGCGGCTAAAGTTCGTGCTGAACCTACTCAAGGCAGATTTTATAACCCCTATCATCCGGAGGATAATATTCCTGATGCTCAAGAAACTATACCGATAGATAAAGAAGACGTCAAAGATGAAGTAACTAAAGAAATAATTAACAGAAATTCAAAACCTGTGGACAAATATTCAATGATCCGACAAATGAAAGCACGTAAACAACAGAAAGTAGATTTAAATATAGAAAAAGATAACGATAATTTCATAAAAGATAAACAATCAATAAGCGAAGATGAATTAACAGATTTTGCTAACGATGTCGCCGCTCTATCTACTTCTGTTCAAAAGATATCAAAAGATTCTGGAAATACGAACAACTTGTTTCAAACTTCCATTACCACCACACCATCTGTAGTGGACATCATCGAAAATCCAAGCAACAATCAACAAAACACCGACGATGACAGATCAGGTTTTAAATTTTTACAGAGAAGATTCGTTAAAAAAACACCTCAAAGTTCCGTTTCTTCACAGAGTAAACCAGCTTTTGAACCAGTTAAAGACGCAGATATTTTTTTAGGTTTCAAAAAATCAGAAAATGAGCCTGTAACACATTTAAATGTCTCCGAAAATAAAAACAATCCCCAAGAACTTATTATAAAGGCAAACAATGTCAAATTAGAAGACCAAAGCACACCATATGATGCCCATGTTGTAAAACGAAATTTAGCAGAAAATATTAAAATTAAAGTAAAAGAAAACAAGAAATATTTTGGGTTTGTTATAAATCCTGAATCGAAAGTAACAAAAGACCCGGCGAAGTATTTGACTGACACAGCGGAGAAGGATATGAAATTAGCAGATAATATTGCATTAAAAACAATTGAAAAATCAGCAGATAGGTTTGTATTACCATTAGTAGGTGGTTCTAATGATGGTTCTGTAATGCAAAAGCAAACAAATATAAAAAAACCTTCACATGGGTTGGAAACAAAGAAAAAGAAATACGATGATTCAGCATTTGTTATTCCAATTCTGGCGTAAATGAATTAATAAACATAATTGCAAAAACTGGCTTCATTTACTTTCCATAACCAAAAACATCTCTTGTAAATTGTGTACCCTTTTATTTTGGTACGTAGATAAGTACTTAGAAAAAAGGTACCCCTTTTTAAAGTAAAGAAATAATGATGAAAAATGTCTTTATTTAAACAAAAAAGTACAAACTCACTATGTTTACGGGGCTTCCCAGTAAGTAATTAGGAAACACTTGTAGTGGGAATATTCCGCTCTTCCATAAGGTTATTAAACAATAATGGAACTTTTATATTAGTTAGGTAAAACTTAGATTTAAGTTTGCACAGACAAGAAAGTAAGAAAAAGTACCTATAAATTATTTGCCCATCAGTTAGTATTTTTTGTGGTAACAAAACTGTATGTGCATGAAAAGTGTAAAGTGTTCATGCTCAGTGTACGCTCGGAAATACATGACAGTTCTCAGTTCGTGTTAGAATGTAGGGTAAAACATACTTAATCATATGATCAGCTCAAGTTGTTCTTTTTATGAGATTCTCAAAGACTAGAGAATTAAAATTAAGTAAAAGGTAAAATTATTAATAATTAAAAATAAATTTATAAATAAGAAATACCTACTTAGTTGTTTCTATTTGCGCCAAACTCAATCTTAATTTCTTGACTTGTTTCACAACTTAAATAACATTGTCAAGACTAAAACGTGGCCCGATTACAGTTTACATTTTATATGTATTATTGTAGGTATCTGTTTTTAAATTGAATATGTTTTGCGTCTCTAACTTCAAAATATCTAGAAAGATATTTTTCAGAAATTGCATTAGGTGTGTTACCATTCAATTTATGTAACAATTCATTTAGGCTCGAAGTTATAGGGTGTTACATTTCTGCTGTTTCTTAACCGATTTGATATAACTTTTTTTATTTGACTGAGCATTATTAAAAATCAAAGTTATGATACAAATAATCACGCATCATGACTTAGGAAGTAGGTAGGAAATTGAATTTCGTTAGTTTTTAACCGATTTTGATGGAACTTTTTTTGTTTGACTGAGCATTACATAAACTCAAAGTTACGATACAAAGAATCACGCCACCTTACTTAGGGTGTAGGCAGGAAATTGAGTGCTGATCGTTTTAAACCGATCTAAAAGAGACTTTTTATTTGACTGAGTTTTTTTAATTACCTGGCGGGATCTGCTAGGTCGCGCGCGGAAGCGTGTTTTCCATACAAAAACAAAGATTAAACAATGCGAAACCCACTTACGCGCGCGGGTTAGCAGATCCCGCTCCTACGCGCGGAGAAGCGTTTTCAGTATGTTCGACACTGCGTGTTTTCCATACAAAGCGGGCGTACGAAGTCGCAAGCACAGCTAGTTTATTATAATTTCAGATAAAACAGTTCAATTTCATAATATTTAGTATAACGTTTCAGCGTGAAGTAACGCATACTTTTAGGGTTAAGGCAGTGGATAATCGTAAAGTATACTTATTAATTACAAACTTCCTAAGAAGCAATTTCATTCTTTATTAACACATATAAATTTATCAATGAAATAGGGGTCATTCTTCCATGCTGGACTGGGAGAGATAGAAATCATAGAATGTTCCAGCTGCCCTTCCTCCCGGGCATGTTGTTAAAGTCAGCAAAAGGGACTCTAGGGTTACATTGTATTGTAATTTAGGCGATGGGCTGACAACCTGTCACTAAAGCAATACATATTACAATCTAAAATAGTCGTATTATCATTATTTTGACATATAATCGTATTATATGTCAAAATGTGGTGATACACTACGCCATTTTTATGATGTACGTATGAAATGTCTATTATAAAATTGACAATTATACGTCATTTTATAGAAAGAGTACCGTCTTAGAAACTGAACTGAATTTGCTGGGAGTAATTTAAAAGAAATTTCATGGTTAAGCGAGTCTTCTGCCGCACCGCAGATTCAATTACACTTCTAGATCGATCCATTATCAGAAACATGCCATTGCAGCTTCCTTTTCTACATTCAAACGAACTCTGGGAGAAAGAAAATCAGGTTCTGATAATTCCATATATTACATTTGTTCCATACCAATACTACATTTAGCTATATTTCTTGAAAATTGTGCTTTTATGAATTACTGGATATGGGATAAGGCTAGGGAGATGATGATAATGAATGTGTTTACCTAACAGTTGTCTATTATCCTTCATAAAACATTGTACTTAATTTTATTTTGCTGAAACGACATAACACCCCGTATAGTTTAGATAGCTCAATTCTCCCACAGGGATGCAGAGGTAAATCTGTGGCACAAACACGGTTATTGATCTCAACTTCTTCTTCTTTTTCTTCTCAGCTTCTTCCCGGATGAAGTGTATGTATTAATACCCTAATTATTTATTATTAAAACGTAAGCAAGTTTAAAGCATGTCAGTTCATTAATGTCGAACAAAAACAATAGGCTAACTAAGACAAAACGATGGAAGATTCCTGATATAGACGGAAAAACGTAAACAGAAATCGTAAAAGGGTAAATGAGGGCTATTTGCAAAATTCTGAATTCCGCCCGGCTCCGAGCATTGTAAAACAGTATTATAAATTTTTATTTTTGTTTCTAAATGTATGCGTTCTTTTTATTCTACAAAGTAAGAAAATAGGGAATAGATATAACCACCAATATAAGAAAGTCTGTATAACAATACGAATTTAATTACTATCTTTATTTTTATAGTTAAGTTGTTTTACGTTAATAAGTGAAGTACTACCTGCCTCCGTGGTCTAGCGGTCGGAGCCATGGGCTTACGATCCGGAGGTCCTGGGTTTGATTTTGGTGGATTCCTAGGGAGGAACACAAAGCTGATATTTAGGTAGCCTTAGAACAATGGTTTAGAATGAAGTCCTTTAAGTCTTGGAAGGGTAACCATCTGGACAAAGGGCATGTTAGGATAGACTCGGTGATAGGACAAAATATCTCGATGATTCTTGCAAACAACGATTTGATAGAGAAACAAGAGATTTTTGATAAAAAGTACAGAATACACATAGGCTCAAGAGATGAATGGAAAATTCACACAGACAACCCGACAACGATCTGTTACACTGACGGATCTAGGAAAGAAAGCACCAAATTATCGGGGGCGGGCATTTACATAGAAAACTCGCCACGTCTGTATAGAACAATACCTTTAGGAAAATTCGCCAGCGTTTTCCAGGCTGAGGTGCAGGCCATCCTGGAGTGCGCCGGCGAGTTAGAAAATATAGAACTGACACCAGAAGTCATAATCTATAGCGACAGTCAGGCAGCATTAAAAGCGCTCAACAAAACCTGTACAACCTCTGCATTAGTTAAGGAATGCAAACTGACTCTAAACAGATTATGTACCAATACTAGTATCACAATTGCCTGGGTGCCAGGGCACCAAGACAATGAAGGAAACGAAATAGCAGACAAATTGGCCAGGACCGCGGCAGATGAAACCTTTATGGGCCCTGAACCATGTTTACCAATTCCAGGCCAAATAACAAAAGGCGTTATTAACATAAAAATTAAAAACGATAGTAACAGTAGATGGAATAACTTACAGTCCTGTCGACAATCTAAGCTTTTCATAAAATGCTTAGATTTTAGAAAAACGCGTAGATTACTACAACTTAGTAAAAAACATATCAGACTCTTGGTAGGGTTACTGACAGGACATTGCGGACTGAACAAACACCTACACACTATGAGATTAATAGATAACCCAAATTGCCCTGAGTGCGGACAGGAGGAAAGTAGTCTCCACTTCTTAGCCGAATGTCCTAGCTACTCACTGCCAAGATGGGAATACTTAGGAACTGACAAACTAGAGACAAAGGACTTAGAAAACATTTCCTTATTAGACATTCTGCACTTCTGCAGGGCCACCGGTAGATTCAGGGAGGTGACGCTGACGGAGCACCAGTGAACCCAGTGCTCCACCACTGGGAATTGGGTGAAATAGTTCCAACATCAGGAGCTGATCACCCGTCTGCGTGCATCGCAGTCGTCCCACCAAGAAGTAGAAGTAGAAGCTGATATTTGTCAATTTATCACTTTGTGAAGTTTTTCCCAGTTTGGTTAGGACATTGCAGGCAGAATCACCTGATTGTCCGAAAAGTAAAAATGGATTCCGTGCTTCGGAGGGCACGTTAAGCCGTCGGTCCCGGCTGCTGTCTTTGATAGTGGTCGTCACTTAAAATCCATGTCAGAGGCCATTAGGCCAGCTATTAAGCTGTGCTACTAGGCGGTTTGAAAACTCTGACACCAGGGTTCTTCGGGCCGTTGTTCGACTCGAGAATCCACTCGCGCAGAAGAAGTGAAGTACTTGCTCAGGTATGATTGATTACATATAATCACGCCTTTATTCCTATTGGGGTAGGCAGAGCGTAAACGACCACGACGACAAAGGTCGTACCGCCACGTTCAACAAAGTTGTGATGGTTATTTCAGATAAATTTGCAGGTATATTGCTGTAGTGACAGGTTGTCAGCCTCATCGCCTAAATTGCAATTTACAAAATTACTCGGTTCCTTTATCCTTTTTTACTTACTTTTACTTTTTTACAGCTAGCCCGGCAGGAAATGCAGCTAGCACATTCAATATTTTTCTCTCGCTCCCAGTCCAGCATGTAAGAAAGAAGAAAAAAGTTTTCTACAATTATATTAATTATCAAGAAAGAAATAGTCCTGAATGGGCGTATTTTAAGCTGGCTATTCCTTTGTGACATTATAATTAACTAGATTTTTGCCGCGCGGTTTTGAAGCTTCTGTTAAATGATTTCTGTCAGAAGATTACGAAGTATTCTTTCGCAGTAAAAATCAAACTATTTAACTTTCTAGCCCTCCATTTTTTTAATACTAATGGTTAGGCATAGACTAGGCCTTTGCCCTATTACATACGTACTACATACATACATACATACTTTTAAACAATGTACGTATTTTAGTATTCAAAGTGAGAAGCCGCTGATGTCTAACTTTAAATAGCTTTGTCTAGTTTTCTTAGGCATTTCATTAAAAGGTTTGAAATAGGGAAACAAAGCCTGGGATTAGAACAATTGAGGAAAATAACCATAAAAGCTACGAGTTTGATGATAATCTTGAGGGGCTGTTTTTACGTATATAATCAGCTCTCATGAGTCATATCGTGTTTGAGTACTGGCCTGTCAAATCTGTACTTAACATTGGTCTCAAGTTTGAGATCACTTCGTAAATACGAGCCTATGTAATTGTTACAGGCTTTAGCTTTTTTCTTTTGACTTCGCTTTTTGCTTTAAAAATACTGCAATTTCAATGTCAATTTATATGCAGCAACGACTTTTGCTAAGAACGACAAAGGCAATGTCAATTTATATGCAGTTTTAATCTTTGAATAAAAGTTTCTAGTTATTTTAAGTATACATAGTTTCTTAGCAAATTGAGCTTTATTGTATATTATCTTCTTCTCGTACAAAACTTTCGAACGCATCCGTTATTTTCACGCCCAAAAAACTGCAGCGCTGTAACCTAGTGCATAATGATACTTCCACTACTCATCAGACAAAAACAGATCTTATTTGAAGTTTGTCTTTCTCTTAATAAAACTGGCTACCAGCCATTATTTCCGTGCATTCGACTGAAACGGCCAGCATACAGAGAAGTAACATTTTGGATGCAGCTTACTGAAATTCAACACAAGGATTTTTATGACAGATGGAAATCCAGGCATAAAACTTCTTCTTGTTTACATGGAGCATTGTGAAATCCATTTTTTATACAAGGGAGAAGATTATTGTTTGTTTCAGTAGCGGCTAAATAAAAACACACTTTGTGTAAATTTCAACGTACGAGTATTACGGGATACAGTTTGGAGACAGACAGATGATCGCACTGTGAAGGCATATAAGAATAAGGTATTGTTTCACCTTGTGGGTACGAAACAATAAAATGGTGAGATGCATAATTCAAATACATAATACATTAAATTCTCATCTGATAGAACTATGTTAAACAGTCTAAAGATAGAAAGTCATTCCTAGCATACCATAAAGTACATTCAAACTTCCTCTCTCTCCCTCGGTGTGTGCCAAACTTTACAATCTAAATTGAGAATTATTTTGAAAATTCCTTGAAAGTTTGACTTTATTCGGCTGAATCGCTAAAGTAATTTGCTAAAGTAGCTGCTAAAAATTTTCTAATCAATAAAATACTCATTCAAACATAAATTTTCTTAGAAACTTTAGAAATCTTTGCGTGTTGATGTAAAAAGATTTACCAACTTATAATGTTTTTGACCAATGCGATGAAGCCCGGCTTTATTTGTTGATTTCTTGAGGCGCATGTTGTGCATGTGGGTTCGGCCACAGATAATATAGTACTGTTCGGCATAGTTGATAAATGTAAGTTTCAAAGTTACTTGTCAACTAATTGATCATTTTGATATATTAGGTCATTTTAAATCCAGAGCAAATATTAAAACGTGTTAATCTACATTCGTCCAAGAAATCTACCCATGAAACTGCACAAATTTCCCTAAGGAACATAGGTCGAAAAACCAATAAAAAAATTGGGCCTTCCATACAAAATGCACCAGCTGATAGGGCACTTAGTATGGGAAGTCAATTTTTGTTTTTCGTATTTCGACCTATGTTCCTTAGGGAAAGTTGTTCAATTTCATGGGTAGATTAACACTTTCAATATTTGCACTTGATTTAAAATGACCTTATATATTGTAAAATCAAAGTACATTTTTAACAATTAACTTACCTTACTAGAAATATGACAATATTTCTACAAGAAACATGATTTGGCTACATGAAATAAATAAAGTATTTAATTTTGGTTTTTCTTGTAAAGAAAAAACCCTTTAAACTCGAGTCACAGTTCAAATTTACATTTAATCAAGAATTTGTTTACAAAATCACAACACGAATGAAATAAATATAATGTCCCTATATCCCTATGTATGCTTAGATCTTTAAAACTACGCAACGGATTTTGATGCGATTTCTTTTAATAGATAGAGTGATTCAATAGAAAGGTTTTCATTTATAATACATGCATAATATAGTAGAGAAACACTGATGATTTCCGTGCGAAGCCGGGAGAATATTTAAAAGATACATATTTTAAACATCCACTTATGTATTAAATTTAGCAAAATAGACGATAAATTTACTTGAATGTTACTTTTATTATAAATAAATAAAAAGTTTCTTAAAGGATCGATTGTGCTTCAAATCAATTTATCATTGCGAATGATATCAAAATATGCAAATATCTAAATTATTATTTATACAATCAAACTTTTTTCAAATTAAGTTCTCTTTATTAAACCATTATTGGTACCAAACTGATTGTTCAAATGAATGCCAGTCCCAATCAGACTGATAAATGTAGGCCAAAAGATCGATTGAAAAAGAGAAAATTTGCCCAAAAGACAAAGGGAGGTGTCGGAAGGTCACGAAAGGTCGGACATCGACAAGGGTTTTCCTGCTTATATTTTAATTACGGAACACTGTGCTAACTTTCGGTGGCCTATGTTTGTTGTGTTTCATGTTCCTTACGGAAATTACGCCTTATTTGTTTATTTATGTTGTTAAAAATATAATTGAAGATGCTTCTATGAGCAAAATTTTACTGAAACGGTGGATAAAATGTATTTGTTTGTTATTATTTTTGTAATTGCTACCTTATGTTTATCAAAAATTGGTTTTTATCACACATTTATGGAGCCCATATAATGACAGGTCCATCAATATGACAAAGTAATGAATAGGCTTTTGTTTATCTTTTGAAGATTGATTGTCACGTATAACGATGGCGTGACATATCAAATACTTTTTTAGAAATTTAAACATAATAAATTACATATTTTTTTATATTTACTATAACTATCTGCATATTTACATGTAGTAGTTTATCAGTTTATTTTTGAAACCTAACTAAATACTATGAATGGAACATGAACAAAAGAAAGTTAAGTAAATTATGACAGTACTAAATTATAAGTGGAAATTGCCTGTTCCTTGGAATCCAAAGATATTTGCAAGCCTTTTAACTTAGAACCTTTTTATGTTTTATTACCAGAGCGCTAGTTATACACTTTGCCCCTGTCTTTACGAAAAAAAACGAATCAAATATAATTAATTTCCAAAACGATACGTATTCAAAAAGGTTTCATTCATAAATTTATTATAAAAGTCCAGTCAAGCGCTAATATATCTCAGAAATTCTTTATAGTCCTGTAAATATTTCCCTTTACCTCATAGAGGGCTATTTCAAAAAAGAGTTCAGTGACATGAAAATTTATTAAATTCAGAACAGACGTGACGGACGTGTTTCCAATTTCACTTTTATATCTTTTTTGGTATTCTGAAGAGAAACTTTTTCATATTTAAGTTAAATATGACGAAGGTTTCAAAACGAATGTGGTGAGTGACGGAAAAAAGGAAAGGAAACATAATGCGCTTTTCCAAATGTGTTCTGAATACTAATGCTGTATTTTTATTCAATTTACACCTCGTTTATTTGGGTGTATACTTTTGTTTGTTGGTTGTTACTCCTTGAAACTAAAACAGCTGGATAAATTTGGATTTTATAAAATAAATACATGCAAACGTAACTGGGGTACTTACTCTATATTAGAATGGTTTGCGTGATTATTTTCTAAAATAGGCTGGACACCAGGTAATTAAAAAAACTCAGTCGAATAAAAAAACGTTCCATAAAGATCGGTTAAGAAAGAGCCAAATTTCTATTTCGTGCCTACCCCATAAGTCAGGTAGCGTGCTTTTAGGTATCTTAAGCAACTCAGGTAACAAACAGTTGAATAAAAAAAGTCCCATCGAAATCGGTTCATTAGTTTGGGCGTGTTGTGGTGAAATACAGACAGACAGACAGACAACAAAAATTAACAAAAATTTAATAAATCGTTTTGATCTTTGTATCGTTAATAATGCCTGCTGCAATTATTCTTTTGTAAAATTATTCAATGTACAGACACGACCCTTCTATAGATTTATTATATGTATAGATAACATAAATGTGGATTAGTTTATTATTATGATTAGCACATACATTAGTAAAATAAAAATACCTATACATTTATATAGAAAAATAGTACGTAATCCTCTCCCGGAGGAGTAGGCAGAGATTACATCCCTCCACTTGCTACGGTACTTGCAAACTTCTTTCTCTAAAATTAATAGTTGCAAAAAACATTAAATGAATATCACGACGCTTCGTTCGGCCGTGGAGGCACATTTAGCGGTTTCCCACAGCCTCCTCCATTGGACATGTAAAAAGCATAATTCCGTCGAAAGGTTTGAAAAATTGTTAAAATTTTAAAGGTGACTTTGTTGGCAGCGGTTTAAATATACTAACTGCGCACTTTTGTCGTTGCGGAGACATAACTCATTCAGCTTTTCATCGTATTCGGTGTCAAGGTTGCTGAACTAAGGCTTACTTTTTCAATAAATTTCGAAAGTGTTTTAATGGAAACGCTAACATTTAAGAAGTGTTTTAATGAATAAGCCCGCTGATTTTAATTTTAATGAATTGGCCATTCTTTTATCTGGTCGCAATAAATGGTCAAAAGCTCTTTTTACAGAAGCCTATGTTTATCACTACATAGTATAAAACAAACGTTTATATTTTATGTACGTTTATTCGGTGCTTTTTCCGTGCTTCGGAAGGCACGTTAAGCCGTTGGTCCCGGTTAATATCGTTTAATACCGTAGATATTAGTCGTTAAGCCATATCAGAGGCCAGTGCTAAGCATTGGCGGCTTGAAAACTCTAACCTAATCTAGGATTGGGTCTGGTTTCCCTTCTGGGTTGCGGAGGTCAGATGGCAGTCGTTCTGTGTAAAAACCAGTACCCTCGTTCAATCCCCCAGATTAGGAAGCCGACCCCGTGACATACGGGATAAGGCTAGGGAGATGAGGGGATCAGTATAAAACAAAGTCGCTTTTTCTGTCACTATATCCCTATGTATGCATAAATCTTTAAAACTAGGCAACGGATTTTGACGCGGTTTCTTTTAATGGATAGAGTGATTCAAGAGGAAATTTTAAATGTATAATACATTCATAATATAGTAGAGAAACACTGATAATTTCCGTGCCAAGCCGGGGCGGGTCGCTAGTTATAGAATAATAATCAACGCATTATAAATAACGCAGCAGTATTATAAAGCAGTTGTTTCTGAATTGCAGCTAGAAACACTTGAAAGCTCTTCAGCTAAGAGTATAGCAGATGGATATCGGGCGGCTTACGATGATAATGATATCTAACTAATTAAATTCCAAACCATAACACTGGTGTGACGGTTGGTGTTAGTCAGCGAGGTTTTCTCCTAGGCTTAAATCATCATTTTTACATGCATACATTTACATAATCACGCCTTTATCCCTAATGTGTCGGCAGAGCGTAAACGAACTAAACAAAGGTCGATCCGCCACATTTGACAAGTTTTAAGGGTTATGTTAGATAGATGTGTGTATCGGTGTAGTGACAGGTTGTCATCCCATCGCCTAAATTACAATAAACTGAAACCATCGAATATCTCAGCTGATTGTTACAGCACGAGAGGAGATGCACCTGGCACATTCTATGTTTTTCTATTTCTCCCTCTCCAGCATAGATTTGAGTTTTGAACATTTTCTGAAATTCTTAATATAAAATTTATATAGTTTCCAAATATTTAAACCAAACGTGGAAACCTAAGAAGGCCGTGCCATTATACGAAACGACCTTCAATAATTCACTCAATAAAGTAAGTAAATACCTAGTTCTATGTTTATGATCCTACATACATTAAAATTAATGGGTTGTTCACTGAGAACCAGTAATCGGAATGGGCAGACTGTAATTACGTAGGTAACTTATGTTGAGAAGTAAATCACAGTTGTTACGACCAATAAATATCTGAATAATAAATATTTTTATACACAAAGATAAGTTTTTGTACACAAAAATAAACGATGCAAGAGACAGCTCCCCGAAAACTGACAGCCTAAACGAAACTCAACAATTTTCACAAAGAAATTCTTCCAGAAAAATGACCACCATGATCGAATATAAAAAAAACAGCGCGAGACGTCTCTATAGTTAAAATGTCTTTTGGTTTAGTTTGTACGGTAGTCAATGGGATCGATTCTTAACCACCGGCTTAAATTAAAATCTATAGGTTGTTTTCAAAATAAAAAGAAAATAAAAAAGACCGGCGATTTATACTCTATTTACACTTATTCCGCTAGATTTTGACGCGCTTTTGCAAGTTTCTCCATTATTTCAGTAATATTTATCCGCTTTATCCACAGAAGAGTAAAAGAGGGAGCGGTAATGAATTCTCAAATTAGTGGCTATATCATATTACGGCGGATAAAAATGTTAGATAATTCATAAAACCTCCCACTAGAAATGAAAAACCGAAGAGAATAGATCTCCTGTCCTATTCCAATGTTTTTAATCTGAAAGTGACAAATAGGTTTTAATTTTAGTTTTAGCCGACAAAACTAGAATCGAGCCCAATGTATCATGCCCTTGTCTGCATACATAATATATACGCCTACGCTTACATTGACGAATGTTTAAACAAAAGCTTACGGATGTCGACCTATTGTAAATCAGGTACTGAACCCTTGTAGCCAGGATATATTACTTCGGCCGGGAGAATTTATTGAGCATGGGTGCATCGATATTGCATAGCAACTGTACAATGTGTCTTGGGATGGAAGTAGACGCTGAAGGAGGTCAATGCTCTTAGGTATACAGCATTAACTTAAAATAATAGAGCATAAACCTATAATAGATCGTTGAACTAAAGACTATGCCTGTATTATCCTAACCAAGCTGATAACAATCTCAATTAGTAATAAACATAATCAGCATTTTTTATTTTGTATTGTTTTGCATTCGTTTGCTGCGAGGTTCAGTCTTAAAATCATCCATCAGCCTTAAAAGAATCAAACCTAGGAACTCCGAATCATGAGGTTTAACACCAGGTATTTAGATTAAATGCTACTAAGTAACGGCAACATCCTTTGTATTAAAATCATTAGAAAAGAAAACATTTTAAGAGCTCACAGCTAAAGAAAATAAAAAGTTAGACTAAATAAGACCTTGATTTGTTTAGTTTATAAATTAAAGATGTTGACGATCATGTAAATAACATAATGTACCACTATATTACGTTATTTACTTTTTTTTTTTATTTGATTGACAAAGTGTATTTTGCTTTCCTTCTAGCACGAGTGTAACCCCAAGCGAAGTGACAAAGCTAAAATACTACGCAAATCAAAAGCAAACATTCATTTCTGAATTCGAAAACAGAGCTTGTTTAAAAAACATATCACTGAAACCCGCAGATTGATTTTTCAATATTTAAACATTGGATCAAATCCTATCTGAATAAAACACAACCCGCATTTTGTCGTTTGAATTTAAACAGTCCGTAGATAGTACTTCAGCATGTTTCTCGTTTCCTATTTCCTTTTCACGATTCATACGATTTTAATCAAGTATTGTGCATAAATCCTAGTCAAATGTTTCACTAAGATTGTTGGTTTTTGGTTCAATTCCGGATACCATATTTTTTATTTTTAAATCTTTGCGAGGGCTTCGCTCTTGCAAGCTTTATTTACTTGTTGGAACGGAAATGAATCCAACTCTCTCTCATGATCTCCGCTGAGTATTTTACACTTTATCTTTAAGACAAATAGAATTAAAGAAGGGTCATATAATAAAGGTTATCTTAATAATATTTGCATAATATGAAAGAAAGAAAATAATAAATTCGTTTCTGGTAGGACTCGAACCTGCGTCTCTGGAATACCGGTCCGTAACTCTACCATCTGAAACGAAACAAATTAATTTATTGTTTTCATTTTTTCATCTTCTTATCTTATCTTATTTAGCCGATAGTGTCCCACTGCTGGGCAAAGGCCTTCTCCGGTCTCTCCACTTTTTTTATATTATATGAAATAAAAATTGCATTGTGAGTGCTAAAATCGTCTAAAATATATATTATCTTTTGCACAATTTTAGATGTACTTTATTCGATATGTCCGTAAACTTTGGGAATGAACCTTCAAATCTTAAATAAAATTCACTGTAGTAAATATGTTTCAAAACTGAACTACTGATGTTTTTTCCAAGCCAATCTCTCATACTCACGTTGCGGCTAAAGCTAGAAACATGTTTGTAACTGGAACTCATGTTGTGCAAAATGTTGCGGTTTTCAGAGTTCGTACAGCTCTTTCTTCCATGCTGGACTGGGAGAGATAGAAAAACATAGAATGTTCCAGCTGCCCTTCCTCCCGGGCATGCTGTTGAAGTCAGCAAAAGGGACTCGAGGGTTACAGTGTATTGTAATTTAGGCGATGGGCTGACAACCTGTCACTAAAGCAATACATATTACAATCTAAAATTGCCCTCAATTTTTGTCAGACATGGCGAAAGCGCCTTTTACGAGGCGTTAAACGCTCTGCCTACCCCGTAAGGGATAAAGGCGTGATTTATGTATGTATGTATGTACAGCTCTTTGAACTTGGCTTTGTAAACAATTGAATAATGACAATCTGAGGTTGTGCCTTCCATTTCCATCATTTCTCTGTATCTACCTACGCGTCATGTTACAAAGTATGTTCCTAAAAGGTACCGCAGAGATATTTGTATCTCTCGACATAGCAATAGCGGAAAGATAGATTAGTATAACAAAGAGAATTTGATAATCTGTACATTGCATTCTGATTTATTTGAGAAAAGGAGCTTGAAAATTAAATGATAACGGACATTAAGTAACGTCTTTACAAATACATATAGGATAAAATAAATAATGTATGGGAGATCATATTTCTATGACAACTAAGTAAGTTTTATATTCGTTAAAGACTTTCTAAAAGATTTTTTTTTTTAAGTAGATAACTAGAATATTTGCTAAATACACATAAATAGTTCATAATCCATAAAATAACATTATTATTTAATTTTATTGTATGTCTAGAGGCTTATTTACTGAACATCTACAAATTAGTGTGGTGACATGAAGCGTGAGAGCCAATTATTTTGAATGATATCAGAAAATAGTTTCTGATTGATTGTTTACTCCAAATACATGTTCTCTTTTCTCTTATAGACCTTTCTGCCCTTATAGACCAGGACCTGTGTCAGAACAAATTATATAATTTTAATAGCTACTTCAGATCCGCTCTCTTATTATGATAGATAATACATACATACATATAATCACGCTTTTATACCTTATGGGGTAGGCAGACCTTAAACAACGAATTACGATAATAGGTATCTATTTCCGCATATTGGCGTCGATTCTCGCGACATAATCCTAATTCTAATTCTTAGCTAGCGCTGTCACTTTCTTAAGTTTGACATAAGAACAGGATAGCAAGTAAACACATAACTTTAAGATTTGTTATTTGACGTAAGAATGCTTCAAAAATTCTTTAATAAGAACTGAGCATAGAACATGCTTCCTTATTTTACGTCAAATAAGCAGTCTTATGTCAGATGAAAGGAATGTCAAAGTCATGTGTTTATTTGCTGTACTGTTCTTATGTCAAACTTAAGAAAGTGACAGCGCTACCTAAGAATTAGAATTAGGATTATGTTGCGAGAATCGATGCCATTATTAACTTTAATCAACTTTAACTAATTCAAAGACTTATAGTGGAAAAGTTAGGTAAATTTTAAATTATTTATGAGTTGGTTGTACCCAATCACGTGTTGCTGAACAATGTATTACTATAACTCACCCCTTAGAATCAACAAAATCATAATACTCGAAATTTCTTTAGAAATTGGCATTTCTTAGTATCGAACATACTTACCTACTATTTACATGTGATAAGGTTATACAGATTGCAGATCTACCTTAACTTTTTGTCAAATATACACTAAAAAAAAAATGGTTAAATTAATTAAGGAACTTGTTTACATACGAGCACATGTAAAATGAAACAATAAAGTTGATGCTAGGATCAATTATTCTCTTGATTGAAATGATTAAGAACTTGGTATTGGTTATCAAGTAACTTGTTTTTTTTAAATATTATTGTCATAAACACATTACGTTATATGCTCGTATTTAAACAAGTAGTTTTTATCAGTGTACGTGTACTAATTCAATGTAAAGATAGCTTAATTAATTCGAGTATCTTCGACATGAAATAATGCGTATTTTTTTTTATTTAGACCTCGTCTATTTAAACTATTCGGCTTCAAAGAAAGAAAGTCGTCATGTTCCCAATTCCCCTTTTCCAGCATTTAACGATTATTTTGTGCCTCCCGTATGGATTTCTTTTCGGTTCGTAATTTTACGAAAGGGGAAAACTTTTATGAGACGCATATTGGAAAACTATTTTTGGCATTCCGTCTCCTTCTAAAAGATTTTTCGTGGAAAAAGTTGTCTGTTTGTTAAACTAGTTTTTAGCAAATCGAAAGCTCATTTTTTGCAGTATGGGTACTACGTTTTTACACTATTAAATCTCTATTAGAATCCAATTTCTTTATTACGAACATGGTACTTATCTCAAAGTATCAGTCAATAGTAAACAGCATTAATTGTTACGCATGCTCTTATAATTAACAACAATGAAACATTATAGTGTGAGTAACATGAACTTATAGCAACAGTGATGAAGTTTGTAACTATAATAGGTCAACACTTCGAAGGTTTACTTATATATATAAGTTTTCTTCGGTGAAGATCTACAATATCTCTCGCAGTAAGTTAATAATAATATAATAATATTCCTTGTATAATAACAGACGTTTAGAGAAACATGGACATAAAAATGTTGTAATAATACTAAACAAACATCTAAACTAAGATAAAGAAAATTCTACTGTTCAAAAGAAATATTTGTATAAAAACATTATTTTACGTTCTTCACATACGAAGCTTTAATTACCTAATCCTTCTTCAAAATCTTTTAAGAAGATCGGAATACGAGATCAACCTTTGCCTTGATTAAAAACAAAACTCGTCTTCATTTAAATTGACTAAAAGTAAAACGTTTGTACCACAATACTTGTATTGAAAGCATTCAATGCTTTCTGCTTTCCAGAGCCAAGAAAAACTGAAGGTTACTTTCAGAGTGCCAATTTTCTTTTCCTTCTCTAAAATATCTAGTGTGTTTTCAGGGCTCGTAGTCTCATCTAGACAAATAGATAATATAGGTTGTAAGACTCTTGCAATGTCTTTTCAAGACTTGCTTTTGTCTAGTCTAGCTAGTTCGACAAAAATAGCTACTGGAAGTGAAAAAAACTTAAGACGTAAGTACTACTAAATACATACAAACTGCTTCTCATCTAGGCATAGGTTTAGTACTTAAATGCTTCTTGGTATATGAGAATTTGAGATATCATCCATGCTGGACTGGGAATGAGAGAAAAACACAGAATGTGCCAGCTGCATTTCCACCCGGGCATGCTGTAAAAACCAGCTAAGGGATCCGAGATTTTCTGTATATTGCAGTTTAGGCGATGGGCTGACAACCTGTCAATACAGCAAATATACCTACAAACCTATCTTAAATAACCGTCAAAATTTTGTCGGACGTAGCGGAACGACCTATGATTAGGTCGTTTACGCTCTGCCTACCCGAATAGGGATAGAGGCGTGCATACATATTGTATGTATGTTAGTTACAAATTAGTCTTCTCTAAAAAAAAAATTAAGGCTAATAAAATAGTGCACTGTAAAAGAAAAACTAATTAGCTATTACCTCACAAGAATAGAAATAACTTTGTGTAGGTAATAAATCGTATCAACGAAAAAAATACTGCTTCCGTCTGCTCTGCTTCGGAAAGCGGAAATATGAATCTCGAGCTTTATATCCTTTTACACTTCACTCAGTCTGAACGTTGTGTTTATTTTCCTGTAGCACGCTACTGTTTTTAATGCCTACGTTTTTTAAAATG
The DNA here is from genome assembly GCA_949820665.1 of Scrobipalpa costella. Classification (NCBI taxonomy): domain Eukaryota; kingdom Metazoa; phylum Arthropoda; class Insecta; order Lepidoptera; family Gelechiidae; genus Scrobipalpa; species Scrobipalpa costella. The sequence goes on along the minus strand of OX463296.1, from coordinate 13,288,606 downwards.
TGGGAGGAAGTAAACAAACCTTTTGTAAAGAAACGATAATTAATTGCAATCAAGCATAAGTACTGTCCGAATGATGGTAAGCGAGTATCACAAAACTCTTAGGCCCGTAATCACAAACAGCACTTAAGACTGACAGCTAGTTTAAGTCGGTATCAGAAATGTCTTTTCAGTACAAAAGGACCTGTCAAATCCGTACTTAATATTACTCTCAATCTTGAGATCGCTTTATAAATACGAGCCGTAGTTTATTTATAGAAACGCATCGACGCTAGTGGGACGATTTTAATTTTCTAATACCATCAAATAATGGCAACCGATCGCTGCCTTATGTTTAACGGATAACATAAATCGCTTACTTATGTTGCTAATTATTTCTTCTGCTTAGTCCAAGACAAGTGTTCGCACTTATGTGTTCCTGCCAGAAGGGCGTGGAAAGTACCAAAATCATTGACACTTGAGACATTACAAGCCCTTATCTATACTTCTAGTTTTAGTGTTGATACCTATGTATCTAGTGGTAGAGAGTAAATACTAGCTTCCAAACCCTTCAGGTTGGAACATAAAGCGCGAACACTTCTGCTAAGCGCAGAAGTATAGCTGTGGTAAGTCAAGTGCCACTTTCAATCATTTCACTTCGGCGCTTCACGTATCTTGATGGACTTCACACAAAATCCTTACCGCCCTCAATATTGTCAAAAACATACCTAAGTATTTTTGGATAACGCCAAACTACACGTGGAGATATTTGATTCAACCATTTGATTCAACTTTGTAGCTTTTATAATTCAAACTCATTTGCCGTGTCTCAATACCATACTTAAATGATTCACGATTCAATACACTGTTTGATGATTTCTTTTATATATTATACTTTTGCTTCAGCAGTGGGACACTTACGGCTATATAAGATAAGAAGATTATACTTTTACCTTTAAGCTAAATAAATTCAGACAAATATAAATTTGGCCTGGGAGCGAGAGAAAACCATAGACTGTGACAGCTGCATTTCCTCCCGGTAATGCTGTTAAAACCAGCAAAGGGATCCGAGGGTTTCAGTATATTGTAATTTAGGCGATGGGCTGACAACCTATCACTACAGCAGTTTACAAATCCATCTTAAATAAACCTCAAAACTTTGTCAGACGTGGCTGAACTACCTTTGTTTGGGTCGTTTACGCTCTGCCTACCTCATTAGGGAGAAAGGCGTGATTATATGTATGTATGTAATATAAAATTGTACTTCTAGGAAAAATAGCTAGTATAAACTTTTTGAGAATCTGATAATAAGGGGAATACTTGCTTTATTTATCTTTTTTGTGAAACGAGTTTTAGATAAGTACCCTTCGTCTTCTCATTCTAGTTTGAAAATAAAATCCTTGTAAGTCGAACCCAAATCTAATGTTCTCAGTAAGCTTTTGATCCTGTGTACAAATTAGAGGGTGGCTAGCTCGGACAGTTTGCGCTTAGTTTACTGTCCCCCAGTGGCCCCTGTGGATACAGACCAGCCAGAACTATGCTGCCCTCAGAAGAAAAAAAAACATAACTATAGATTTTAGCGAAATCTTAAAAACTATTCATAATATGCAAAATCTATGTAAATCAAAAACTAAAAGAAATAAAATGCTTCCTTTTAAAAAAAAACCCTGTTACCTTTAAGTTTATTTAACCAAAAGATATGATAGTCGAAAGTCTTTTGCATTTTACGCGCAACATGGTAGGATGCAGTTATGGTTTTTTTCCTTCTGAGGGCAGTATGGCTTTACGTAGTAACTTGTAAACATCCTAGTCTCTCAAAACAAAACAAAAATCGATATTTTTTTTAAAAAGCCGTTACATCTTGCTACGGTTATTGGCTATAGCGTAGACCATCTGCGAACTTATGTTTGAATAATCTGATATTTGATTCGTTTTAATAACACTGAAACGATACGTCTAATGGCAATTTTTTACAGAGGATTTTTCAGGATCAAAACCCGGACTCTGGCAAAATACTGGTCATAATTCAGAAAGTCTAGGATTTTGTCAAAGTCCTAAGACATCCAGTTTTTTTCGAAAATCTAGAAGGGTATTGATGGATGAATTTTCGGTTTTATGATAAAATCAAAATAGTACAATCAGCCATGCTACAATATTACGTATAAAACCAATTTCGGTTAGGTTAGGTAGGTTTCTTCCACGCTGGCCTGGGAGCGAGAGAAAAACATAGAATGTGCCAGCTGCATTTCCTCCCGGGCATGCTGTAAAAATCAGCTTAGGGATTCGAGGGTTTTAGTATATTGCAATGCAGGCGATGGGCTGACAACCTGTCACTACAGCAATATACCTACAAATCTATCTTAAATATCCCTCAAAACTTTGTCTGACGTGGCGAAACGACCTTTATTTAGGTCGTTTACGCTCTGCCTACCCCATTAGGGATAAAGGCGTGATTATATGTATGTAAGTATGTAGGAACAAAAAAAAACCCATGTCTATTGTACGTGGGACACTCAGAAAGTTTTGCGACACTAAAAAAAAATGTTCTACAGGTACATATATTTTTATTAAATCTTTTCAAAGTACTCTCCACCAGCCTCTATACAAAGATTCATGCGTCTGAACCAGTTTTCAAAACACTTTTTCCAGTCCGCCGTAGACACCTCGTTTACAGCCTGCTCGAACGCAGCCAGCGCATCTTCCGGCGACGAAAATTGTATCCCCTTGAGCTGATTTTTTATTTTTGGAAATAAAAAGAAGTCACACGGTGCTAGATCAGGGCTGTAAGGAGGGTAACCCAGGAGTTTGACTGGTGTGCTGTCCAGGAAGTCCCTCGTTTTGAGCGCGGTGTGTGCAGGCGCATTGTCGTGGTGGAGCAGTAGTCCGCGGAGCCCTGTGTTTGGTCGCTTGTTGCTCACAACAGAAAAAACTTCTGGTAAACATTTGGTAGTATACCATTCGGCGTTAATGCTTCTTTGATCTCGTAAGGGAATTGAGGCCAAGTGGCCAGTCAAATTAAAAAAGCTGGCGATCAAAATCTTCCCCCCGCTTCGAGATCGCTTCACTTTGGTAGGCGTTGGTTCATTTTGAAACACCCAAACTGTCGACTGGCGCTTGGTTTCTGGATCGTATTGATAAATCCAGGACTCATCACCTGTTACGATGTCGTAAACACGCCGAGACGAGCCTGCTTCAAATTTGTTTAGCATATCACGGCACCATTCCACCCGGGCCTGCTTCTGAGCGTCGGTGAGGCAGTGCGGCACCCAGCGCGATACTATCCTCCTCACGCGAAGATGCCCGTGTAGAATCTCGTGAACGCTTCCCGATCCAATCTTTAATATGTGCTGAATCTCCTGATATGTAATTCGCCTATTATCTTGGATTAAATTTTTCACTGCTAGCACGTTTTCTTCCGTAATAGCCGTCAAAGGGCGACCGCTTCTTTCTTCATCCCCCAAGGTTGGTCGACCGCGCCTAAATTCGTTATACCAACGATACACGGTTGCCTTGGAGGGGCTTTCATCCATAAATGCCATTTGAAGTCTATCGAACGATTCATCCGGTTTCAGGCGACACTTGAAATCGTAAAAAAATCATAGCTCTAAAATGTTCCCGGCGCAGATCCATTTTTCAGTAAGACACGATATTTTGAATTTTCTCGCAAAAAATGTGGAGGGAAATTTTGAAAATGGAACATACATATTTTTACTTACAAGTAATCATATTTTCAAAAAAGATTCTAACCGGCCAGTCTGCCATATATAAAAACTATTTATCGCAATACTTTCTGAGTGGCCTGGTATTATGCAAATATTAAATAGCAACCGATATTGATTTTATCATAAAACTGAACATTAATTGTTCAAAACCCGGAATTGGACATAACACTGGATGGCCAAATCCTAGACTATTTTCTGGATTAAGACAAAATTTTAATTTTAGTTTTGATCAAATTCCTAGATTGTTTTGAATCAGAAATTTGATTTCATCATAATCCTGCGACATATATATTTTATAGATGAAAAGCCTTCATCTCAAGTTCTTTATTCGGTAAACTCAAGACCCCAGTCATATATCCAGTGCACAAATTAAGGTTTCGGTTTGCGTGTTATTTACGATCCCCGAGAGATGTTTCGACTTGCCGAAACTGAGCCTTCTAAGCTATGAGCTGACGTAGATATAATAAGCACATAAAGTAAGTAAAACTACAAATTGATCCGGAACTTTGCCAACTAACGACATTTTGTTAAATTTTATACATATTCAGTCTTTTGTCTGGAGTATCGGTGTATCCATTGATTTGAGAAGTCGCTACATTTAGGCCTGTAATTATAAACAGCACTTGAGACTGAGCACTTCAGTCTTTGTAAAATTAGCAATTAGTATGTTTGACATCTCAAAATAATATTTTAACAATAATGTCACTCGTATAAATTAATTAATACTTATTTTGAATTTATTCCAGCACTTTAAACAATGATTGGATTACACAATTTTTGTACATTTAATTTAAATGCCTTCTTGGTCTAGTGGTTAGGGCCACGGGCTCACGAAAGGAGGTCCTGAGTTTGAATTCCAGGGGGGGCACACAAAGTTGATATTTTTGAAGTTGACACTTAATACTTTGTTAGATTTTGCCCAGTTTGGTTAGGACAATGTTTGCAGGACACCTGATTTGATAGAAGAATAAAGATTTCGTGCTTCGGAGGGCTCATTAAGCCGTCAGTCCCGGTCACTGTCTTTGATAGTGGTCGTTACACTTACCATGTCAGAGACTTAAAAGCTGTTAGACGGTTTAACAACTCTGACACCAAGGTTTATCGGGTCGATCGAGTCGACACACGACAGAGGAAGAATATATTTAATTAACCATTACTTTCGTGTTTCAATTAAAATCAAAACTGTTAGTTTGCAGACTATCTGATTTCGGTTTAGTTATAACAAGCTGGTATATTTGATTATATATAATTATTGGTAAATTAATTACTGTTATGATTATGACCATGAAAATATTAATAAACAATTACAGAAACAAATGCGAAACCGCTTCATTTAATAGCAGACGTAATTATGAGCAAATTGTTGTAACCATTTTATCATATGTACCTGTTTGTATTATAGTTATAGTAGTAATGTAGTAATTTACTCTTTATATGTATGTGTTCATTTATAAATTATATACATTAGATAAGGGTTAGGTATATATTATTTAGAAGTATATAATACATTATACTGTGCACGTCTTTTCCGCCTTACGTTCTTGTGTAATGTCGCTTACCAGTAAGACCCTAAGTCTGATTTAAGATATTTATTTTTGGGAAAAAGTAGTGCCTGTTGTGTTTGAATTCCCTGTGTATTTGTTCTGTAAGTGTTTCTGTGTATAAGAACAATTAAATTAATAAATAAATTAATTAAAATATCTACATGTCTGTTTCCATACAATTTAGAATATCCAGATAGCTTAGTGAATAGTGTCTAACCTGTGTGCTGAAGATCGTTAACACATATAGGGAGTAAAAATTACATCTTCTCATATTTTCGGGTATGATTCTACCCATGAAATTGAACAACTTTCCCCGAGAAACATAGGTCGAAAACTGAAAACAAAAATCAGACCTCCCATACAAATTAACTCGAGACGCCGACACACATTGTATAGGGGCCAACGTGAAGTTAAATCTCGATTAGTTACTAAACCGTGTTTAGTTAATGATAAGGCATTGGAAGGTAACATATCTACAACAATACTGTGCCTAAAGGGTCATAATTGCCAAACAACCTCGTTGTTATTTAAGTCATGTAGAAATTCAAATTCAATTTAATGGAAATACCAGGAAATACGCAACCCAAGTACCTACAAGTATTACCATTTAATAACAATGGGTTATTTCATATTCAGAAACCATAGGAAAATTACTATTCAGAAGCCAAATGAAAAGTGTTGAAATAATTTTATTCAAATAATTTGACCTCGTCTAACCGCTATGACTTTGGCATTTTGTAAGTAACTATATTATTATAATTAACAGATATATGCATGACCTTAACCTAGAGAACCCGATGGTGTAGTTGATAGTGCCGCTTTCTTCTGAGCGGAAGGTCGTGGTTTGAATCCCAGCACGTACCAATATTTTTCCTTGCTTCGGAAGGCAAGTTAAGCCGCAGTGGCAGCGGTTAATATCGTTTAATACCGTACGCCAAGTCAAAGGCCAGTGCAAAGCATTGGCGGCTTGAAAACTGTGACCTAATCTACGATTAGGTACAGAATATATAAAAGTACTACATAGATTGGGTCTGGTTTCCCTTCTGGGTAGCGGAGGTCAGATGGTAGTCTCTCTGTGTAAAAGCCAGTACCCTCTTTCAATCACCTAGATTAAGTAGTCGACCCCTCGAGATACGGGATAAGGCTAGGGAGATGATGATATGACCTTTACCTCTTTTATACAAAAGATCCAATAGAACATTAATACCAATAGAGGTTTGATTCCGATTATAAGTATAAGCTGACGACACGGTCAAAAATTTCTCAGGCAGGCAATCGTAGTTATAACTTTAATAATAAACTACCCTGCCCTTTATCTATCACGGGTGTCCACTTTTAGGTATACATGAGTTTTATGAATATTTCAGATGAGATTGTAAAGCTGAATATCTGCAAAGGAAAGGCAGGTATGTTGATACCTTATCAAATTACTTGGATAAATTACAAATTTTGTATCAAATTAAATTGAAGTATACCGTATTTGAACTAGATATTTAATATGTAGTGTAGTGTGCCTTCGTTTGGACGTGCGACAATAAACATTTGTAATAACTATTTGTAATTTTTACAAAATCCAGGAATAGAAGGTACATACTCCGCCAGGGATTTTGAAAATTTAGAAAGTTTTAAACAAAATTTTGGAAGTACGCATACTAACCTGCGTCCGTCATTAACATTAAAATCTAAATTAAGGTCAAACATTCTGTTGATAAATACATGTTATTTTTAAGTTTACTTTACCTACAATTTAGCACCATGACACCTTTGGTTACTAAAACAAATAGTCCCTAGTTCTTATAATGTAAAATCACTTTATAATATCAAATATTTATCCATCATTTAAATTAATACAAGCTATTATATCGATATTTCAGTGAACGAGTTGATGACCCCATGACTTTGACCTCGGGATAGCGAATTCTTTTCTAATATGATACCTTCAAAGTTTTCAGTTGGGAATATATTAAAATGTAATTGGAGAACCGTTGCCTAGGGGACTTTAATTTAGCAAACTATATAACGATCGCCTTAATTCGCCAAACGATAACCGTAATTTAAAAAGTTATATTTTCTATATTCTATTTTGGACTTCCATGCTGGACTGGGAGCGAAAGAAAAACATAGAATGTGCCAGCTGCATTTCCTCCTGGACATGCTGTGAAAACCAGCTAAGGGATTCGAGGGTTTCAGTAATTTAGGCAATGGGCTGACAACCTGTCACTACAGCAATATACCTACAAATCTATCCTAAATAACCCTCAAAACTCTTTATCAGACGTGGCGGAACGACCTTAATTTAGGTCGTTTACGCTCCACCTACCCCATTAGGGATAGAGGCGTGATTATACGTAAGTATGTATATTTTACGACGCTCAAAGATAATTAAACCGAACTCTCAAACGGAATGAGTTGTGTAATCTAAAACAGCAAAATATATCTATGGAGGTGATACACGACTCATTTCGTATGGACTTCATCCAAAATATTGCAACGGAAGCAACAATATTGTCTCAGTCATAAATCAAGATTATTTCTACAAGCGTGGTAGGGAAAAGCTTTCACGGTATCCTAAACAAAGGATATAATGACCGTAAAGAACTTATCGGCCGTGAACATGACAAAACTTTTATCAGAAGTAAAAGAATACCAGATAGTGAGGCTAATGATTTTGATTAATGATCAATCTGATAAAGCGGGTATTTTGTTGTTCCGGGTCACAGAATACTAATAGTCCAGAGTTTGAGGGACAGTTTATCGAAAAATTAAAGGCCAAGTTCAGTATGTTTTCAGGTATCTCTCGCGGCTTAAGGGCAGTAACATACAGGCGTCACTTACTGCGCGTAAGGTTACGCTCAACACGCTGTCAATGTTTTTTGCATTTATGTATTTTTTATCATATGACATTCTTACATGACTTGCTTATTACATTATATAAGGATATGGAACTTTAGAACCATGTTGAAAACTAATCACAATGCGCAATATTCATAAAATGTAGATAAGATAAGATAAAATAAAATTTATTGATAACATTCGGTTACACGTCTTCCTATTAACAATATAGTTAATAAAACATAATTATTTTAAACATCATTAAGCGTGAGATTACATAAAATACAACTTCATATCAATATTAAATACATTGTTTGTAAGGTGTCGTGTAGCGTCACCTTAAATTAACGGGGGTCTGTGCTAGGGCTAGTTACTTCCAATAAATGACTAGGAGGTCTCAGTCCATCCATTAAAACATAGTTAGTACAGGGAGAATAATAACACAAAAAATCTGTTGATTTTGATAAAAAATACATACAGAATTATTAACATGCATAAAAGTTAACAAAAACCGGAATACAGATATAAAAAATATACATGATATATATATTAAATACCAAATAATATCAAAATGTACAGGACAATGCCATTTCTGACAAAGCCTGCACTTGATGGGACCTAGCGGACGGGTTGTGAGGGCGCTCGCGGGTGCGAGGTATTGAGACGAAGAGTTCTTGATTCAGTCTAATTTATTATATGAAATGATAGCTATTTTTATGCAAATTATTTTAAACACACGGTGAAAGATTTATTTATGTATTACATGCGTGTAAGTTGCAGGCTCAGCATGTCACGCAGTATTGTCAATAATATGAAGTAAGCAAGTCGACGACCTGCGCGGCATGCTGAGTAAGATGGTTCGAGTTGGCTCGAACATGCCACTTTTAAACAGGAAACTTGCTTGTATTTTGATATTTGTAGTGTTGCGAACTCCTCATCTCTCGAACTGTAGATGTTGCTGGTTGCCAGGAAGTCATCGTGTTGTGGGTCGTCGGGGTTCCGTTGACTGCTGCTGCTGTAGGTATCCGGGCGCTGTAGACGTTCTTATCGTCAGATGTCCTTCCGCCCTTCAGGTTGCGTTGTAGTGGAGTGTAGGTCGTAAGAGTCGTAAATCCTTAGATAAGATGCTGATAGTGATAGAAGTCTGAAACGCCCCGTGATGAGTGGTCGAAAACGGGCTCTTATCGCTATGTCCCATGATAAATGCTGCTGTTTGCTGCTGTGGAGTACTGGCACTTGCTTATCGCTCAGTCTCATGATAAGTCGGGAAAAGGACGCTTGCTTAGTCCTTCCCTATGTCATTGTTGTCGGGAACGGGTACGCTTGTGATCCAACCCCATGTCAAATGATGATGCTGCTGTCGGGAACAAGCAGGCAGACTTGTATGTCCAGCCCCATGATAATGCTGGCGGGAACAAGACGCTTGTATGTCCAGCCCCATGATAATGCTGGCGGAAACAGGACGCTTGTTTGTCCAGCCCCATGATGTGCTAGCGGGAACGGGACACATGTTTGTACAGCCCCATGTCAATGCTGATGCTGCTGTCGGGAACAGGACGCTTGTGTGTCCAGCCCTAAGTCAATGCTGATGCTGCTTTAGGGAACAGGACTCTTGTTTGTCCAGCCCCATTTCAATGCTGATGCTGCTGTCGGGAACAGGACGCTTGTTTGTCCAGCCCCATGTTAATGCTGATGCTGCTTTCGGAAACAGGACGCTTGTTTGTCCAGCCCCATGTCAATGTTGATGCTGCTGTCGGGAACAGGATGTTTGTTTGTCCAGCCCCATGTCAATGCTGGCGGGAACAGGACGCTTGTTTGTCCAGCCCCATGTCAATGCTGATGCTGCTTTCGGAAACAGGACGCTTGTTTGTCCAGCCCCATTTCAATGCTGATGCTGCTGTCGGGAACAGGACGCTTGATTGTCCAGCCCCATTATAATGCTGATGTTGGCGGGGACAGGACGCTTGTTTTCTAGTTCCCTTGTAGTGCTCCGCCCGCGCAGGTCGCAGTGTTTGCTGATAGCTCGTGGTAGGCGCGCTCGTGTGATGTTAGCGGTGCTTAAGATACCGGTGAGTCCCGCTTGTGGGAGGCCGGCACTTGATCCGCATCCGGCTCGAAGGACCAAAATGTACAGGACAAAGCCATTGCTGGCAAAGCCTGTACTTGGTGGAACCTAGCGGACGGGTTGTGAGGGCGCTCGCGGGTGCGAGGTATTGAGACGAAGAGTTCTGGATTCAGTCTGATTTATTGTATGAAATGATAGCTATTTTATATGCAGGTTATGTTAAACACACAGTGAAAGATTTATTTATGTATAACATACGTGTAAGTTGCAATTTCAGCATGTTACGCAGTATTGTCAATAATATGAAGTAAGCAAGTCGACGACCTGCGCGACATGCTGAGTAAGATGGTTCGAGTTGGCTCGAACATGATATATATATGAAATACTAAAAATATCATCCATAAATTGAGGTTTTCCCAAAATTTAGTAAAATCATGAATATTCAGGTCTAGTAAGTAATTTTTAAGAGTATTTTTTAACTAGAGCGTAAGATGACGCATGTGTGTTGTAGGCAATGCAAAAAGCATTGACGGCGTGTTGAGTGCAAACTTGCGCGCAGTAAGTGAGGCCTGTGTGTTGTTTTACCTGAGTAACTGAATGCACAAGTTACTGAAACAGCATTGGAAACAAACAAGCACAAATGAGGATGCAGCCGACGTAGTGCACAATATTCTTGGTATACTTTTCTTAAGATTTTCTTCCATGCTGGCCTGGCAGCGAGAGAAAAACATAGAATGTGCCAGCTGCATTTCCTCCCGGGCATGCTGTAAAAACCAGATAAGGGATCCGAGGGTTTCAGTATATTGTAATTTAGGCGATGGGCTGACAATCTGTCACTACAGCAATATACTTACAAATCTATCTTAAATAACCCTCAAAACTTTGTCAGACGTGGCGGAACGACCTTTGTTTGGGTCGTTTACGCTCTGCCTACCCCATTAGGGATAAAGGCGTGATTATATGTATGTATGTATGTATGTACTTTTCTTAAGAAGCCTGCCAAGTGCTAAGTCTTCAAGATATGTTAAGACATAACTTTTATTCTAGAATAAACTTGCACTGTGACTGTGACTGATCACAGTCGTGTATCATTAGATAACATCAATGGTCTTTGTAAAAAAGTAGCTATAACTATAAAAAACACACAAACTGAACTGATAAAAAAACGTATACTTACTTTATTTAGACATTGGACAAACTGGTTTGACAATGGCCAAATGAAAACTAAACAAAATACAATATCTAAATATAAAACACTTCAAAGTAAACGTCTATCAAAATGTTCGTCAAGCTGCCAGTTACCAACCAACAGTAGTCAACCGTTCCTTTCTGCTTGATACTGAATGACCAGAAATATATTTTGTACCTAAGAGTTTTATGTTTCGTACCTTTTATGCTTAGTGTAAATTATTATAATTATAGATTACAGAATGGACAATTAGTTGCAATTGTCGCCAAACATAAAATATTTATGTAAATGTTTGTATTTCAGGCATAATTAATGTAAATTGGATGGCGCCACTGTCGCAGTTCTCAAACCCCCTAAAGCAATTCTGGGGTCTATTAGGATTTTCATGGTTTATTTAGTCGTTAGAGCTGACAACACACACGACAGAAGATGAAGAAATAGAGTATTATACTGTGAAAACATATTATTTTCAAATTATTATTGATGGCACCTGCGCTAATGGTGAAAGCCTGAAAGTAGACAAATTAAGATTGAATGTGAAAGGTCTGAAAATAGATATTTGAAGTAAAAAGTTACAAAAGGTGTTTTATTTACTTTATCCGATTCTAAGCTTAATTTAACTGCCTACTAATGTATAAGTCCCTGAAACAGCCATTTCTATCTGAGTATGATAATCTGATGTCTTTATTTGAATGCGATGACAAAGTAGTCCTTTCCTTTGCTCGAAAAAAGAATTAACCGACTTCCATAAATAGTAGTAGGGATGAAATAGAGATCATTTCTATATGAATATAAAGTTTCAGTTATTGTATTCTTATTCGTGGTATTTATAGCATATACTTTAAAAGGAATTTAAAATGAGACATAAATTTTCAGTTTTATTTATTCGCATTCTTCAGTTCCGATTTCATGTTGAGAAATATTTTATGAAATTCAAGAGGAATTTGTGCGGACGCAGTGAAACATGTTTTCTGATGAAGAATATGAATGTACAAAAATGCTTATAATATTTTGAGAAGTTACTGAAAAAGAATAGTAATATAATCTAGCTAAACAAAATAGGTTGCCTGCAGGCATGGTATGCCTGTTACGATCACTTCTTACAATCTTGTGGTGGGATGGGATCTACCTCCTAGTAGTGCACCCTGGGCAACAGCAACGCTGGCTTGCCTTTGAATAAATCCGCCTGAACGATCCCAACAAAGTGGTGGTAGGCTCAGCAAGGGACCGACTGGCTCGCGACCACCCTCTCACCGGATTCCAGCGCCAAACAGCTTGCTGTGTTCCGTCGGTGCGTGAGATTGCCCGGCATCCTCTGGATCAATTAGTTTGGGAAATGACAAAAAAAAATACCCAGTATATATAGTTCGTTACTGCGTGTGAGAGAAGGACGTAAGCTTTCTGGATGGTACGTAAATCAACTGATATACATGGTTATTCTTTAGTCAGTACGCAAACTGATATCGATATGATACGATCAAACAACAATATTAAACCACTTTCGTTGGATAAATATTTTTTTATGAGAAAAATGCTTCAACCTCTCCATACAAATTGTTTGATCAAGGTGGTCATTTTGTATGGTAAGATTATTTTTTGCGTATTTTTTTTAAGGAACTCGCTTAATGTTTTTATTATTGTGTGAGTAGCCCCAATTAGTTTGGGTTATGACTAAAAAAACAACCAGTAAATATATACTTGTTATCCATAATCATCATAAATTATTCTCTCGACACGAAATATTATATTTATAATTCCTTATGCTATTTATACGTGTAAAAGACATAAACGTATTACGAGTTTATACAAATCTAACCCACTGTAACATGTTCATTAATCAACCTATTATACTGAAAAGCTGAAATAATAAAGTCCTAATTCAAAGCCTGTATTTTGAATAGGTTGTAATGAATAGATTTCTTGTAATGGCGTGTTGGTTCAGTAAATCTGTTGTATTCTAAATAATGGAAATCACTGGGTTATGAACTTATGACAATGAACAGCGTGTTTCGATTGTCACGTTTGTAGCGCTGTTTAGTTTCTTTGCGATGTACTTATAGGTACAACTATGGAACTGTATAGATCCAATTTTTTTTCTAAATAAAAGAGACAAGAGGCCTGCCTATGTACTATCTATCTATGGTTCAATTTATTTGCCCCTATTTTTCGTAATCATAACAGGAATTATTGGTCCTAAAACTGTTGTAACTTATTTTGTGTAATAATATGTGTTGTGTGTAAACCATGATATAACTTTGGAACCATGAATCATTGATGTAAACACAAACTGATATATTTAATGATCCACACCCGAAAGACTATTTACTTAGGGGCATACAATACGGTAAACTGATTAATATTAAATGCTTAATGGTAATTTTCGAACATCATTTCATAATGAGTAATTTAATACACTGTTCATTTTAAGCTTTGTAATAAATACCGATCATCAATAACGTTGAATGTTGGTCGTCCCGCAGCTAGATGGGTGGACGATATATTAAAGGCAGCTGGTAAGACCTGGACGAGGCAAGCCCAAGATAGGCAGTCGTGGCACAGAAAAGAGGAGGCCTATGCCCTGCAGTGTGTAGACAAAGGGCTGAAATGATGATTCTTCTTCTGTCGAGTGTGCATCGAGCCTATGGACTCAATAACGTTCATTAAATCTATTAATTATATTATCTGATATTTGTCAATTATACACCTAGGTACCGAGTTATATAATACAAAATTACAAATTTTATTTGTCAAATTGCTTTTACTTACTCATTTATACAAGTCAATGGTTTTGATTATTACATTTCCAAATCTGGAACATCTTAATGTTAATATTGGATTCAATGTTCTTGCCTGCTTAAATTTAGAATTTTCATTATATAGCCAATATATTTCTCAGAAATATTCGCATGAAAATCTAAGGCGGCTGAGAGCAATGACGTAGCTAAATACCGGGTGTAAGAAAACAGCATCCTACAAAATTTTAGGGATTGCTCAGTCAACCACACTGAACAACATTCACCAGGAAATTCTTCCAGGAAGTGAAAAATTTCTTTGTCTTTTTCATACAAAATGTCCACCCCAATCAGACAGTTTTTATGGAAAAGCCATTTTATTACATCCTGAAAGAATTACCCGGTGAAAATTTATCAGCGTCTTTAACTGAAGAATCATTTTGTGGAAAGCTGTCTCGTACATCCCGTATAAACGTAATATGTTTACTTCAGTATCAATAGGTTTTTTATATTATAAGTTTTTGATTTTTAATCTGCAGTCGAGGCCAGAGATGATAGATATACACAGATACACTCAGATGGAGCTAGCTCATCCAAAAGAGCTTGGCTTCGAATTCTAAACGCAAACTAGTCTCTTTTTTCTTTTTAGGGGGATCTATCGGACATATAATCACATGGTGCCAGTTTTCAGAATGGACTACTTATAAAAGGGGTGGGCAGTTTTTTTAATGTTGCGGGCCAGATTTGCCAATATTTACGAAGTCGCGAGCCATTTAAACATGCATCATATGAGAACTATGCAAAAGATACAGTGCCAGCTGTCGGCACCCGGGGATGTTCAACAGAGTACACCCAATTCATTTGCAATTGCATTTTCATGTACTGCGTGTAAGAAATGGAGGCAATCCCATACGATGCGCACTATTTATAATTATGCAAAATAATCGCGAGCGAAACGAGCGCAATTTTTTTGTTATAAATAGGCCCAGGAGTGTATTTCTGAACCGCTCGTATGAAAACTGAAAACGCATACGAAAATAACTCGTGTACGAAATCAAATTATATCACACACGAATTTACGTATTTTTGAAGCAGTAGAAATATGTGTTGCCAATAAAGTCTAATCCCATAAATTGTTTTCGTTCTACGCAGAAATACACCTACTATACCTACAACTACCACTAACAAAAATCGTTGATTTGAAAAACCGAAAATGAATCGCAGAGAAACGTATAGTAAATAAAAAATTAAAGTGTCTCTTTTCAAACGATTGTCTGTGTCACTGTCCTGATTATAGACTACTTAGATTTCGAGTAGTAGAAAAGAAAACGATTAGTTTGGACCCCTCGTTGCAGAGTCGCATACGTATGCGTATTCAAAAATAGTGATTTTGGGATTTTGTATGCGAATGTAGCTTTTTCATATGCGAATTCGTTGCAGAGTCGCATACGTATGCGTATTCAAAAATAGTGATTTTGGGATTTTGTATGCGAATGTAGCTTTTTCATATGCGAATTCGGATACGAGCGGTTCAAAAATACGACTCCAGAACAGAAATGAAAATCCTTGTCAAAGATCGCAATTACGTTTCTATGACAAGAGAACTTCGTAGTTCGTCGTTCGTTTCGTAGGCCGGATGAAATGCCTTGGAGGTTGCTCATATATGACTTATAAGGTAAATCTCGCTTCAAACTTTTTTTAAACTTTCCTTTCACAGTAAAGTACTTCAATATCTCAAACTTTTTCAACTCTCTGTGGCGGTAAATTAAACAAAATTTTGCTCATTATGCGGTTTCAGGTAATAAGAAAGAGCTTAGCAACATATGCCTATAAACAAAGTCGTTAAATAAAGGACGGGTCACATATTTTATTGTTAATAGGGCTGTTGATAATGAAATTTTGTATGAGTTACCTAAAAATTTGCCCTTTTATTCTCTCATTGGGAGTAGACAAAGCTTACCTACCTATGTATGTTTGCCATGCTAACTTTGCTATAGGTTGTAATTTATTATTCTAAACATCTTAAAACTCTCATTTTCGTAATGAGTATATTTTTACTTTTTTTGTTATAAATAAGTCGTTTTGTTAGAGGTACATAATTGTATATTTTAGTCCCATCGTAACCTCCTTTAAGTAACTTGTGGTGCACCGTTATTCACTCGATCAAACATTATCTAACGAACCCTTACCTATCTGATTCGAAGGCATACGATTTTCGTCTCTCACTCCTCATTCGGATTCAGCAGCTGTAGTCGTCTCTTAATACATGTTGTGATCGGATAGATAGATATTGGCGAATAGGTTTATTATTCTACCTATAGAAAGCTAATATGGCATACATAATCATTGTCACTTAGGTACATACCGGGTGTAAAAAAAACTGATAGAGGTTGCTCAGTCAACAAAACTGAAAAACTTTTACCTAGAAATTCTATCAGGAGACGAAAAAAAATTGACCTTCCCATACAAAATTAGCACCTCGAACAGAAAATTTGTATGGAAAACTAGTTTCTTTTTTCACTTCCAAATGAAAATCCAAGTGACAATTGTTCAGTTTCGTTGACTGAGGAACCCCTATCAGTTTGCGGGACGCTGTCCCTTACACCTCATATAACTTATTTCACGTGCTAATAGAGGGTAAACTTAACTGGTTTTATTATGTACTTTCAGGACTGCAAAAAAGCTTTTGATAACATCTGGTGCCACGTAAATTAAATATGAAATTCGTTTTTATATATTTGAACGTCAATTATACTTCTTTGGAGACATCTCAGTTCTCGGAAGCCCGCATTAAACAAAAGTTCAAAGTTGAAACTTAACGTTGAGCTTACTGGTTAATTTAAACGACACGAAGCTGAAAAAGATTTGTTGGAAACTCCGAGTAAAACAAGGGTACAAAATGAGATTTGACTGAGTTAAAAAGTACGGCAATTTGAAAAAATATAATTGCTCTTCTCTCAAAGTTTTCTCGTAAATCCGATGATGGCTTATTAAAAATAACAGGGAGTTAGATAACGTGTTTTTTATAAACTTTTTATTTTTTAGGTTATGATTTCTGTTTAAAAGCTGTATAAACAGTAAGTATATTGCCGTATCTATGGTATACAAATGTACACAGGGTATAAAAAAAGTACTGCGTTCCTTTGAACCACGTAATTTATTAGTGACTAGCTGTGCCCGCGACTTCGTACGCCCGGTTAACAGTATGTTCGACACTGCGTATTTTCCATACAAACTTACTTACTCAATATTAGAATGGTTTGCGTGATTATTTCTAACCTAGGCTGAACAGCAGGAAATTAAAAAAACTCAGTCAAACGTGTAAATCAATCTTCTTTAAACAGAACAAATCGATTTAAAAATTTGAGTTCATTCGTATACAACAACAACTGAAAGAACGCAATCATTTTGTTATACGACCTTCACACAACAGTGTTTTATTAAATGTATGAATTTAGACGCATATAGCGGTTGGAGCAAAAGTAATCGTCCGTGTTCTTTTTCTGTTTTTTTTTTTTAATTATGCTAGTGAAACATTTGTATTGATTCCAACAGAATTTATTTCTTCAAGTCGAGAAAATAATATCGGACAAATAGCCGCCGCCACATTTTTATTGAATAAAAAGTTACAGCAAAATATGACTACTTTTGTCGCACCAGGTACCATTAATTGCACTTAGACTAATTAACAGCCCATCCAACTAAATGTCATCAATGTACTACTTCAAAATCAGTTATCTACTCACGTTTGACTGACAATTTCATTTTGCGCGAGATTGTAAACAAGCTAATGAAATAAAAAAATATACCTAGCTGGTAGCGAACTTTAATGTGAAACACGTGCCTGACATCAATAGTTAATGTTATGGAAGGTCAAAAAGATATTATTTCATTACCTACCTAGTAAGTGAGTCCTAGTAATTATTATTACTCTAACAATCTTTTTCTTCTTCAATACTATTCAAGAAATAAACCCGGAGATACTGTCATAAAAATAAAAAATAAAATCTTTACACCCTAAACTTAAACATTGTACTTGTACTCCTAAATTCCAAATCAAAAACATTCTCAAAGTTCGTAGATGGTCTACGCCGTAGCAATTTCACTGTAGCATAAGCTACTACAACGTTTTTATTTTAATAGAGACTTTGATGATATACTTAATTTTAATTTTGCCTACATATTTACATCGCTTTATTTGTTTGTCTACTTTTGTTCTACAAAACCGAACGTGCACAAAAGCAAAATTGTTCGCGTTTTGAATATAACACTTGGTACCACACAATGAAGTTTTGTAAACAATGGATTCTAAATCCCCAAATAGCTAAATCAAGAGTATTTGTTATTGCAGGCACTAATTACTTATTGGTACGTTCGTAAATTTATATTAGATCAGAACTTAGTTATGATAAGTTGTATTATATTTATTTGATACCTATGTATTAATTATCGTTTGGTCATCCATCACTCATACATTATCCACAATTCACTTTAAGTTGGTTATATCCTAAACATACAGTCAAGCTAATTGCCAATATAGTATAGCTTTCCACCTCGCGGATTCACCCACGGCCTGACAGGCTTTCTCGAGGCCACACAGTATTTTCCTGCGGAAAAAGAAAAATGTGTTTAATTCCTGACTTAAAAATACACTCAAACTATAAACGGGGTGTAAGGGACATCGTACCAGATACTGAAACAACTTCCATTAGGAAATTATTTCGGAAAATGAACCAAATAAAATGTCCAGCTCGATAAAAGAAAATGTATAAGAAAGAATATGTATTTATTTATTACCTGTAAAAAGAAAAACCTTTTCAGTTTCGTTGACTGAACAATAACAGTTTGATAGCCTAGGTTGTGTAAGATTAATAATGCAAACATTACTGATTGTGCATATCAGTTCCTATAGGTAGGTAGGTATTATATTGTACCAAATATTATCAGGATTGGACCAAAGCAAATATAATTGAATTGAATTGTGTAGCAAATATTATTGTATCATAGTCGTTTTCAGTTAGATTAACCAGATTTGACTTGTCTGACAATTACATCAAAATGTAAACTGGGTTTCCGAAAAATTGAGCCCAAATTCTAATTTCTGTTTAATGGATTCTAACTTATATTTTTACACTTTGCACACAATTATTTATAAAAACGTATAGCTGCAATTCTTTGATAGCTGCACATGTAATGGGCATGCTGAAGTATACCGAGTGCAAAGGACAGCGTGCTATGCCTATGAGGTGTTGCTCAGTCAATGAAACTGAACACCTATCAGCAGGAACGGTTTTGGCTTATCCGTACAAATTTTCTGTTTGAGATGGTAATTTTGTATGGAAAGTTATTTTCTATTTAAATTTTTCTGAACATAGTTGTTCAGTTTCGTGTATGCTGCAACACTCGCTATATTTTTTTTTATAATTACGTTAAAACAAAAGTACGTCCCTATCGGAAATTTTAAAGAATTCGTTGCACAAATTTAAATAAAACGGCTGTAATACTCTGCGCAGGGAAATCCGCATCGTCACTTTCCACCAGGTGAGATGGCGGACAAATGCTCGCCTATAAAGATAAAAAAAAAAAAAAAAAAAAAAAAAAATCTGATACACCGCTAATTAAGTACATGGACAATTATTCTTTTCACAATAGAACATAATTGAGCTAGCATTTATTTCCAGCATAAACTGTAAAACAAAGGTGAATTTTCCAGTTTAGATTTATATCTTTAATATACACTAAGGTAGACTGCATCTGTATCTAATTGTCTTCAGGTTTCGCAAACTTTACAGGTTGTGAGTTCAAATCATACTGGGAAAGCAGCTCTAATACTTTAACTTTTACATTTTTTGAGATTGTTTCCGGCTTAGATAAGATATTGCAAACTGATTTACTCTATCCTGTCACTCTTTTTGTAAGTACCGGAGTATTTGTAAGGAGTCTTTTTACGAAGGCTTTAAAAAGTATCACAAGATTCATCGAGTTATTCGTCAACTCCTTGATGGAAGAACTAAGATTCATTTTGACAAAAAATCAAAGACAAATGGCTAATTAAATGAAAAAAATAATTATTTTTAAAATATTTTTATTATGTTTTACATAAACAATAAGGTACGATTTACAAATCTGGAAGACAAAGTTTGTTAGTAACTAAAATTTGTGCCGTGCACCACTACTAAAAGCACTTTAGTTCGAGATTAAAGTTGGTTCTGTAATTAATAAAACAAAAGGCTTTGGGATACAATAGGACCATGAGTGATAGAGACCACATAGGGTCAGTTCACACCGTGAAACGTCGCGGCGCAAACTCTTCTCGCAAACAAGAGCACTACGTAAAAAGATAGTAAATTCATAGACAGAACTCGAAAAATCCTCGCGCCGCTGTCGCGCTACGCTACTCTGAGCATAATGCAGCCTTTCACTTCGTGGTACAACGAGATGCATATTCAAGTTGCTTCCCGCTACGTTGAGCGTCGTCGTGTTGCTTCCTTGTGTGATCTGGCCCATAGTCCAGGGGAACAAAAGTAGCTGCCATAAAGCTGAGATGAAGAATCTTGAATATTTGCTCTACCATTAAACGCTATGAATACTTGTTTTAGGCTGGCGGTTGAACTAGCGCCACTGTACTTGAGATTTTACCAAAATATTTTTCAATGTTTAATTGCTGGTGATACTGCAATTTTAGAAAGACCTGACTATATTTATTGTGCATGTTTGGACGTATTTTCATTACTATACATACACATACATAGTGTTAAAAATATCTTTACTACACTTAAGTCAGAAAATTTCAAAATTGCAAAAAAAAACGTTTTGGTTGTTGAATCCTTGAATTAACAAAAAGTACCTATAATGGAGTAGCACAAGATGATATTCAATAAAAAATACTGCATTTGGAAAAGTTACTTAAATAACCATTTCACAAAAAAATAATCGAAAAAACAATTTGCATATATATACTTGAAGGGTATTAATATTAAGAGAAAAATACAGTGTTTGGGTCCCACTACTATCTGGACAAGATCTTCATTTCGGATATTTATATCGTCCATATTTCGGAAACTATCTATCCTAGAATATTTGTGTGTAGGAACAAATGATAAGTGATCGTTTCATTTTTGACAGTTGTCATCCGAAATGTAGATCTGTTCAAGATCGATCATATCTCCAATACAGGTAGTATTGGATGGATCGTTACCAAGATATGGCTGATTCATGTTTGACAGCTGTCATCCAAAGTGCAAATCTCGTCAAGACCTATCATTTGTCCTCACACATCAGTACTCTTTGATGAATACTTTCCGAGATATGACAGTTTCGATGGTATGGTTGTTTCAAGTTTGACAGCTGTCATCTGTAATGAAGATCTCGTCAAGATGTATCATTTTTCCCAAGCTTGGATGGTTGACTAGAAAAAAACTAACCACTGGTAATCATGAATATATTTTTAGAGCACTAGTGTTTTGTCTGTACCATAACTTAAGTTGAATTATCGTATAAAAACGATGGAAGCCATTGTATAAAGAAAAAAAATGCCTACACACAAATAATCTAGGATTTATAGTAACCGAGATGTAACGTTTTGCACTTTGACGTCAATTTAATTACGGGCATCATCCAATCCTACCACTCAGTCACTTAATCAGTGTTCCATTAAACATAAAAGAAAAAATGTAGGTTTGATTAATTTTATTACATGATTTTTTATTACGGGTTACTTATAGGACAGAGGAGTCGCTGCCAAAGTTGCGGTTGCCTATGTCAAAAATCTCTAGCCAGGCAGCGCTGCCGAAATCAGAATGTCACCTTAAGTTTTCTCGCGGGAATCAAGTAAGTAATTTGCTTGCGGCATAAATTTGTCTATTTTGGAATTTAGGCTAACATATATACTTCCGGATCTATAATATTATGATTCAATTAGTAGAAATTAAGTACCTACTTGCACTTGCACAAGCAAGAAAGAATTCACAGATTTTGAATACGTGTAAACAGAGCTTTTGCCTCTTGTAAAATGACAGCGCCTCGCCTCCGCCTCACCGCCGCCTCGCCTTTTGCTATTTGCCATGCGCCTTAAATTCTGCTTCAAAATGATAAATTTAGGCTATGAAAACCTCATTATTTAATTTCCCTGTACACATTCCAAACAACCATACAATTTTGAATGAATGTAAATAATCAGCGATCGAATGGCAACGCAGAATTATTTATGTAAATAACAGTGGCACATTGGGATTCAAAATACTAAAGAAATATTATACTGCTACAAAAAATATGACGTACTCGTACCTATTATCTTTTTAATTTTGATTTCAGTAACCTTGGTGTCGTGAGGGTTAAATTTACAGTATGAAGGACTTTTCACCTTTCGATTTCTTAGATGATACTTCGTAAAATGAATATTATATATAAAAATTTTGGTCCATATTTTGATACTTGATTGTCACCACGCAGATAATGTAATAATATTTCTCCCACCGATTTTTGGTGATGGTGGCCAATCTGCCAGAGATCGGCCAACTATGCAGGACCTATAATATATATACATACATATAATCACGCCTTTATCCCTAATGGGGTAGGCAGAGCGTATACGACCTAAACAAAGGTAGTTCCGCCACGTCTGACAAAGTTTTGAGGGTTGTTTAAGATATATTAGTAGATATATTGCTGTAGTGACAGGTTGTCAGCCTGTCGCCTAAATTGCAATATACAGAAACCCTCGGATCCCTTAGCTGGTTTTTACAGCATGCCCGGGAGGAAATGCAGCTGGCACATTCTATGTTTTTCTCTCGCTCCCAGTCCAGCATGGAAGTATCTCTCGCTCCCAGTCCAGCATGGAAGTAATAATATATATTTCTCCCTAATATATTCCTTTAATCTCGTATTCTGTGGGGGCAGATTGACTGACACGAGCAAAGAGAAATCAAGCGCAGGACCGACTTTTTACATGCCCATCTGACGGCATGGATCATCTTACTTTTCAGACAATCAGGTGATCAGCCTGCAAAGCTTTAACCAAACTAGAAACAACAACACAAAGTCATTGTCCCCCGCCGGAAGTCAAACCCGGGACCTCCGGATCGAGAGCCCATGGCTCACGCCGCTAGACCACGGAGCCAGATGATGTACCTACAGCATTATTAAATAGTCGCTGCTTTAATATAACATCGCCGACCCGTCACTGGTAGAGGAAAAGCTGCAGAGCCTCGAACATCGTCGCAAAGTAGCTTGCTTGTCTGTGTTCTACAGGATACATTTCGGAGAATGTGCAGCATCGCTTCATGACCTGATACCCCCCTCCCCATTCCATCTCCGGGGTACGAGACGCCGGTTGGGATTCCACCCTTATGTTGTCGACATTCCAAGTTTTCGCACAAAGCGGTACGCTTCTACATTTTTAATGCGAACGGCCAAAGTGTGGAACTCCCTGCCTGCGGATCTATTTCCGGAACGTTATAACCTGGGCCTTTTCAAGGCGAGAGTGAACAGGCATTTTCTAGGCAATCATGCTCCATCATAGTCTATATCATCACTTACCATCACGTGAGATGGCGGACAAATGATTGCCTATGAAATATAAAAAAAAAAAAAACTATTTATAGACAGACATCTATACAAAAGAGTCTGACTGTTACAAAGCTTCTCAAAGAAACCTTTCTGAAGACTATCCATTTCTCAATTTAGCACGAGTTTGATTAATAGCCCTTTGTCTTAGAGCCTTGCTACATAAATTAAAGAAGCATATAAAAGGATCTTCAGGGTTTAAAAATAAGACCACCATTACAAAAAATAACAACGATTTTATATAATGAAAGTCTTACGCTCTTTTATACCTTAAGACATAATCCTTAAAAATATTACTTATGAATTGAATAAATATTCTTCTCATAAAATATACAAGTATTGTCTAATATTTTTCAATTATTACGAAAATAAATACTTTGAGATGTTTAATATTATGCATAGGTTGAAATTAGTATTTAACTATTCACAATAATAAACATAATTATTAGAGATCGTATATGTTGTGTTCTTATGTAAAATTTACACCGATTGCAGAAGCTTTATTATAGCAATTAATAAAATACTAATTGATGGAATAGGAGAGTATATATCACATAATTTTAAAAAGTTCAGTACAGAATAATACGAAATTTTGTTCACTGCTTTTTATATTGACTTTGAATAATCAAATTTAACAAATTATTGTTAAAATTTATAAAGATATGTTTGTGAGGGGTATGATTTGCTCTTGTAATTTAGTCGATGGTGGAAGGACCTCACTTAGCGTGAAAGCATGCACTTAACATACCAATATACATCATTACCTGCCCTCATTCACAGCATCCTATATATGAAAATCAATGATGTGAACACTTAAAACCAACATAATTTGCATAGTACAAACTGTGCTGTAGCAAAGGTTCGTTAAATTGTGTTTGGAGTTCGAACATGACGTCACAAATTTCCAGAAGGAGGTTCGTTACGTTTCCAACTCGGTCCAAGCTATTAATTAGTCGTCTTTTGACCAAGATTCGATCATTGCGATTTGCAATTGCTGACTGCTGTTAGTTCACTTCTAGAAACGTAAGGTATTAAATGTCAGAATAGGTTGGTAAGGGATTAACGTAGTTCATAACATAGTCTGATCTCAGAATCAAAATGAAATATACGAACATTCTAGCGATCCCATAAATTCAAGTGAACGATTCCATGCTTACAGTGATATAAATGTGTTATCTGGCTTGAGACTTTTGACTGGAGTTTAACGCTAAATAGCTTTCTGTGTGTCAAAACACGAACACCTTTGAGATGCCAGAATGAGTTCGTTCCATCATCGACCCAATCTTGTTCGTAGATTTTCTAAATTATGGAGCAACACTATATCAAAAAAAGTTAACATCATTTTATCAGCAGCATGCGAGAAAAGCAACAAATTGTGATTTCAGAATAAAATAAAGTGAAAGTATATATATATAATATTTTGCATATTTGAGTTCGCCATCGTAGTGAGAGAATTAGTCAGCCTAGCTACTCCGTTATGGTGACTAGCTGCTTCCAGGGTGCGCCGCGGGGAGGCTTCTTTCATGCACCCCAAAATATGCAAGCCCTGTTTGGAGCCGCTCTGCCCACGCAAGGCAAGTGGATATAGCACTAAACGAGACGTGCCGGATCATTACTGGTTGCTTAAAACCGACTCCGGTACTAAAGCTGTACCCATTAGCCGGGATTGCGCCCCCAGTCGTACGGCGGGAGATAGCTGGCTTAGTTGAAAGGGCTAAACTTGAGGATGACGTTCGCCATCCGATGTACCTGCATCCTACAGTGCCTCAGAGGCTGAAAAGGCGCCATAATTTCTTGAAATCAGTTTCGCCCCTACAGGGTAGTGTGCCAGACGCCCGCTGTGACCTTTGGCGTGAAAAGTACACTTTGCCGTCATTTATCCCGCCATCGGAGACTCTTCCCACTGGGCATGATTTGCCATGGGCGACCTGGAAGTCCTTAAACCGGCTCCGGACTCAGTTCGGCCGCAGCAAGGATAATCTGTGCAGGTGGGGTTTCTCCGGCGGCGGTGTGGGTGACGAATGCGAGTGCGGACAGTCGCCACAGACTATGGCGCACCTGTTGAACTGCCCTGCATGTCCCGACAGTTGCACTTTGGAGGACCTCTATAACGCCACAGCCAACGCCGTCAGAGTGGCGGAGTTCTGGTCCTCAAAAATTTAAATTGAGTTTGCCTCGAATCGAAAAAAAGAAGAAGAAGAATATTTTGCAGTTAAATATGGTACAAATACATACATTGCGCAATAATCGATGCACCCGTACGTACATGTAAATTATGCTAAGTTCATTAATTTTGTCCATACACAGCCATTTACATAAAAGTAGTTCATTGGAAATAATAACACAGTCGCCATTTTGTTTGACGGTATGAATTTTATATACACAGTTGGAACAATATAATATTATTGAATTCAGACACAAAATTATGAATATGAAAAACTATTTCTACTAAGTTCGTTTTTTTCATGGTTTTTTAATTATCAATTTATTATTTCATTCATTATAGTTAGATTGAATCAAACAAAATAGACATCGAATTCATTTTCAAAGTTTCAGAAAATGTATTATTTATTAGTAACATTACTTAGTGGGTATTTTATTTTTTATAAAAATAGATAAGTTTAAATATCATCATAATTCACAGAATTAAATGTACGATTAATACATGTTGTTATTTTTTTTGCCTCAAATTATGAGAAATCTCTATAACAGACTTATGATAAGTATGAAGTATAAACCCAGTTCCAATGAAGGCGAGATCACAAAAGCTAATTCTATACCTAGGATCGGTGCCAAAGAATTTTCCCCCTGCGCCAAAAAGTAAGCACATTTATGTTCGATCATTTACAACAGCTAATGTTGGTATCTTAGTAATCTCTTAAGCGCTCGTTTAATTGTAAATGGAACCTTATGATACTATTCTATAAAATAACTGGATAATCACCATAATAATCACACGTGAAGTTTTAAACTGATCGTCCTTGACGCACTTTTGGCTGCAGTTGTCATTGCGGGCTATACGTATACGATGCCGTGTGCCAATGTAAATAGAGTTTTATGAATGCAGCAACACAAAGGCATCACTTACTGCGGTCAAATTTGCACTCAACACGCTGTCGATGCTTTTTGCGCGCGTAGCGATGAGCTATACGTCAGCGCGTCCCTCAGTCAGTACGCGCGCGTAGAGCGTTAAGGTGACGCATGTGTGTTGTAGGCAATGCAAAAAGCATTGACAGCGTATTGAGCAAAACCTTGCGCTCAGTAAGTGACGTCTGTGTGTTGTTGCCTTTATGCTATATTATAAAGTGGATAATCACTTGAACTTTATTTATAGCTGATCGTCCCTGACGCACTTATGGCTGGAGTTGTCCTTCTCCCCACGAGGGTTCATGCGTACGACGTTGCCGTTAGTCAGCGACTCGCCGTTGGCCGAAATATCTGGGGAAATGTTAAAAAGTTAGCTACATACAATTGGTGACACAGTGGGCTCGATTCTAGATGCCACCGTCTATAAATAAAATTATAATCTAGCTGTCACTTTCAAAATAATAAAATTTAAAAAGGACAGGCAATTTAAACTCAATGGTTTATTTTTTGTCCGCTATAGTTTGGCGGGCATTTGCACGCTTCCATACAACACAGAGCTGATGTGTAGACAGACCGCTTTCAGAATCATGATGAGGCAGTAAATGGCATGCAATC
Source organism: Scrobipalpa costella (assembly GCA_949820665.1). Taxonomy (NCBI): domain Eukaryota; kingdom Metazoa; phylum Arthropoda; class Insecta; order Lepidoptera; family Gelechiidae; genus Scrobipalpa; species Scrobipalpa costella. The sequence continues at coordinate 13,261,280 of OX463296.1, read as the reverse complement.
TCGTCTAGTTGCCCCTTGTCCCGGAATTAACTCTCATTTGTGCCCCTTGTGCAGTCACTAGTGACGCTTGGTTGTACAGGGTGAAATTAAATTGATTCCTCATTTAAATGTTTGCTTAAGTTCAATTAACTTAAAAACCGGCAGCCTTGGAGGTTGTTAAGAATAAAATAAAAAATCATCATGAATTATCAATCAATCTTGAATAATATAAAAAAATAAAATAAGCTTTATATTTTTATAAATAATAGGCAAACATTCCTTTTTATGCCAGTATCATCAATATTAGCTCCTTCACCATCCATAAATTAGGTAGTTTCATGATCGTACATACATACATACATATAATCACGCCTTTATCCCTAATGGGGTAGGCAGAGCATAAACAACCTAAACAAAGGTCGTTCCGCCACGTCTGACAAGGTTTTGAGGGTTATTTAAGATATATTTGTAGGTATATTGCTGTAGTGACAGGTTGTCAGCCCATCGCCTAAATTACAATATACTGAAACCCTCGGATCCCTTAGCTGACTTTTACAGCATGCCCGGGAGGAAATGCAGCTGGCACGTTCTACGTTTTTCTCTCGCTCCCAGTCCAGCATGGAAGAAATTTCATGATCGTAAGATATTTAATTGCAACCTGTACCCACAAATCCTACAATTATAGACCAAGTCAACTACGCTACGGCCAAATATGAAGCATTAGATCATTTGAATTTCACAGATGAACGATTCTACTAATTGACAATTCTGACGACGATTAGTAAGCGGTTTCAGGGAGCAATTTTCACACCAAAGCCATGAGCACTAAATGCTCCAAATGAAATTTGACTCCATCCATCATGGCATCTCTGTATTTTTCTATTAAACATCTATCGTCTTCTGCTTATTTTAAATCAATTTAAATGCTGGAATTGTTTCTTCAAAGACCTGATATCTCAGATCCTTTCAGTAAGAGTCTTCAGTAAAGTCTTTTCAAGGATTTTCAAATACTCATCCAAGTCATTAGCCTTTGCCTCAAACCAACTACCCTTTGTTATTAGCTTCTAATATCCTAAGTTATTTTCCTACAATCCTTAAGATTCTTAGAAACTTCTTGACCAATTTTGCCCGAAGCTATTTGACGATTCGTTATTGTTAAGATCTACAACAATTTGTGGGTGGGTAAGAGTTTTGATTTATTGATTCTGAATTAAATGTAAATGAAACTACAATAGTTTAGCACTACGAAGTTTCACTTAACTTGCTACTTTTAGTTTGAAGAACTTAAGAGCTGGGCTTTTGAAAGCAAACTAATAAATATACATCTTTTTAATTAAAACGATACTTATTGGATTCACAATTTGACTATTAACTTCACATTAATCAGAACTCTTATGCAAACCTATAACACAGACTGTTATTAATATCCTACTCTTCCAGAATGATTGTGTATTGTAACATTGTCAACCCTTTACTTATTGCACAGTAGTGAATGTTGCATGTAACGCACCAGTTTGTCCCCAGCAGACCCAACGACGGTTCCGGACTGGCCAGCCAGGGGAGCACTAGGTTATAATGCTATTTGTGATTAATTTTGAATCTTATTTGAAATGACACTAGAGCCATACAAAAGAGAACAAAATTCTTTTAAAGCCGAGTTGATTTGAAGGACAAGAAGTCACCCTATCTCTAAACCGCCAGCAGTCGACGAAAAATGTCACTGACAAAGTTTTAAAGGTGTCATTGTGAAATGACATTTGTCGCTGACTGTCGGCAGCTTAACGCTATAACTCTATAAAATTAGGATGGTAGGCTGCGACAGATGCTATTCAGAAGAAATACAAATAAAAATGTGTCTGAAATCGATGGAAATTTCATCTATCTTAGCTATCATTCTAAATTATACAGAGTTAATAGGTGTGAGCAAGGTGTGAGTGTCCTCTAGATTCTCAGAGATTAATACAATAAATTGGATACAATATTTATTGACATTTTGCAATGATAAAAAACTTTAAATTATAGTAATTGAATCACTGGTTGCTTTTGAAAACGAAACCACTTAGATCGAGTCTATCAAATATATGATGATGATAATGAACTTTACAAAATGTTTTCTCTTTCGTTTGGCTCTTGTCTAGACATAACGTTTATTTATTACCCATCCTTTTCTTTTCTATTAATATAACCCACTTTTCTATTAGATAAAATTCATACCAAATCGTATTGTGATTCTGTATGATTTTTTTGATGTCAGTCTGTGTTTTTTTTAAAATATTTGTTTAATCCTAATTCCAGACACCGAAATATTACCAACAAAGGATTTTGGCTTTTCTTTTGTTTTAGTGATGAAAGGATTCCTTAAGATCTTTGATTATTAAAATCAAAGCCATTATAATGTATTATTTGTATAAAAGATCTTTCTATTTAAAGAAATTCTTCTTAACACTAAAGATTTTCAATTAAATACTTAAGTCCTGAAAGTTTTCATTAAAAAAACACTCGATTCAACTACGTCTCGGTATTGGCCCAAATAAAATATTTTTTATTCTTTTCATTTTTGGTAATTTATTTGAATTTAACAGTCAAATATTTGCGTTCAAATATTTTTTACAGTTGAAATTAATAACACTCCAACATCTCTCCAAAAAATTTTATACTGTGCATTAAACTGATCCACCATTTTTTTTCCTCTGAAAGTGTGAACGCATGCCCGCGTGTAAAGTCCGGCAGGCTGCTGCCCAACCCCCGCGAGATCAGCTTGAGGCTATTCCGGGACAAACAGCTGGTAGATCCTATTTGGAACCTGAACGCGCAGCAGTGGGGTCAGATTATAACCCACGACATGTCGCTGACTGCTGGCGTTGCTCAAACTCGTAACTAGAAAAAAAAACGATTTACTGCTTAGCGAAGTCATCATAATCTCCCTAGACTTATCCCGTATCTCTCGGAGTCAGCTACATAATACAGGTGATTATACGAGTGTACTGATTTTTACACAGGGCGACTGCACTCCGACCTCCGCAAAACAGAACGGAAACCAGACCCAATCCTAGATTAGGTCAGAGTTTATAAGCCGCCAATGCTTAGCAATATCCTCTGACATGGCTTAACGTCTAATATGTCATGGACCAATGGCTTAACGTGCCTTCCGAAGCACGGAAAAAGCGCCAAAAAAACGTACATATGAAGTTCGAAAACCGAAAAATACTTTGGTACGTGGTGGGGTTCGGACCGTTCAGGGGACAGCAGCCCTATCCACTACATCGGGCTTACTGCTTAGCGAAGAAGAGTTATCCATCATCATCTTTAGCATATACGGCCCTTACCAAAGGGCACGAGTCTACCCTTGGAAGATAAAGGGCCTTATTTGACCACGTGGACCGTATTGGAACCAGTAAGGATTGGTAGCGATGAAAAAGAGAAGAAATACGTAAATCTGGAAATCGTGCTCTGATGGTGCCACTCTTTGCTTAGACAGTTTTAACATGACAACGCATTGATCTTGTTTGTTAAGAATAATTTACAATTTATTTAAAATTATTTTCCTTTTTTGTCAAGGTTTCAGATAAAAGGCAAGATTGTCACGGTAACAATTAAAAGTTTTTAATGCGACTAAACGCCTTGCGGTGTTCTCCCACTCGGTCATGTGCGTTCTACTCTCCTCGTTGTTTTAATCTAATATTTGAATTTTGCATAGATTTTATTTTATTGTCATCAACAAAACGTACATACATACATATACTCACGCCTTTATTTCTAATGGGGTAGGCAGACCGTAAACGACCTCAACAAAGGCCATTCCGCCACGTCTGACAAAGTTTTGAGGGTTATTTAAGATAGATTTGTATGTATATTACTGTAGTTACAGTTTGTCAGCCTGTCGCCTAATTTGCCAAATACAGATATACTCTCGGATCCCTTAGCTAATTTTTACAGCATGCCCAGGAGGAAATGCAGCTAGCACATTCTATAATTTCTTTCGCTCCTAGTCGAGGGTTTCAGTATATTGAAATTTAGGCGATGGGCTGACAACCTGTCACTACAGCAATATACCTACAGATCTATCGTAAATAACCCTCAAAATGTTGTCTGACGTGGCACAACGACCTTAGTTTAGGTCGTTTTCGCTCTGCCTACCCCATTAGGGATAAAGGCGTGATTTTATGCGTGTATGTATGTATGTGTGTCTTAGCTCAGAGTTTTAAATACATGTTATATAATTTGAATTGGATACTTACTCCATCTGGATAAAATGTACCTCCGTTTCATTTATTTTAAAGCAGAAAGCAAATGAACTTAGACAAGACCATACTTTTTTCGTTTTCTCACCTCCGTTCCTATGGGCTCCTTCGTAATTTATACTTATGCCTAAAATCATCATATATCGATTTTAAAAGGACTATTTCTTCGTATGCGAAAATATGTAGTAATAAACTCGTGACATTCGCGGCAAACCTGAAGATTATCCGTGGGATTCAGGTTGATAAAGCTGAAAGTTCAACGCAGCTGTAAATATCGGTTTTTGGAAAATATTGGCCCTGTTGGCTTAGGGATATTGGGGTAGCAGGATTTCCATTTTGATACTAGCCTTATAGCCAACATATTTAGCGGACAGCCAGCTAGCCAGACATAATTGCGGTACAAAGTCCCGAAAATGTGAAAGAGGGCAAAGAATTGGTTGAGGGTCGCTAAATAAGAGAATGCCAACTGGTACAGTAAGTTGCAAAAGCTTGACAAATTAGATAAAGATAGGTTTATTTGTTGAAAATAAGTCACAAATTGGTCTTATAATTAAATTAAAGTACAGCTATTTTATACGACATACAAATATTTGATTAGGTACAATAGACATAAAAGTAGTTAAATACAATAATATCAAATCTCTCCTAAAACTATTTACCTACTAATGTAAATAAACTATTTACTAAGACTAATGTCTCATTTTCACGAGCTTATTGAGAAAAATATTGTTATTTTCACATTATCTCATTAGTTTTATAAATATATGGCTTCTTATTTCTATTGGGACTATGGATTTCATCCTGTCATATTTTTTTATTGTTAGAGTGGCGTCTACTCTTCTGGTACATTATGTGAATCTGACTCCAAAATAATCATTTTTTTGGGGTTATGAACTGGATGCAACACAAACTATAAATGAATGTTAAAGTAGGCTAAAGAAAACAGAACTATATTTTAGTATTTTTATGCTTTTTCGCCTTAAACACGCCTTCCTATTAGTTTTTCAACTTTATTATAGGGATAGTCTTATAAATAGATTTTATAACCACTTGCAAAATGTCAAGCGTTTCAATGTCTCAGTAAAAGCATTTTGATAGTAATTATGATAAGGAAGAAACGCAAGATGTTTTTATTAAGAATCTATTAAAAACAGTCAAAATTCAACGTGTTGTCAGTTTTTGTATTTGATAAGTAATTTTATTTAAAATCAAATGTTTTAATTTAAGGTGCAAAGACTAAGAATGGAACTTCCGAACACGGTAAGCAAATAAAAGAGTGTGTGTGGGTGTGTGTGTTTCAAAGTCTCTGGTCTATGTTTTTGTTTGTTTTTATTCTTGTGTGTGACAAAATCTCTCTCTTCTGTCTCTCTGTTTATTGTATCTTCTCTGTATGTCTTCGCTTTACCTTCTATTTTATCATTCTCTTGCTCTTATCCCATTTATTTGGGGTCGGCGCAGTATGTATTTTCTTCCATTCATCCATGTCAGCCTTCGAATCAATACTCTAACCCGCTTTAGACATATCATCTTTTTTACAGTCCATCCATCTTTTCTTTGGTCATCCTTTCCCAGCATATCGTTTAATATTATATTTACAATTACACTACTGTTGAAAGCAGCTGCATTTCACAATATTTTTTTCCCAGGGAAGCAATTAGCGCCAAGGAAAACTTTTAATCTACGTTCACGTGCTAAATGACTCGTAATTTTAAACAGAATGAATTTATGTTTACTGCTTTTTTGTGTGTTTTTGCACTATAACCACTGGTGTGAAAATAATAATTTCTTAAACATTTATTGGAGGCATATTTTTTTGGAATGTAGTTTTATCTTGTTGTGTTATTTTTGTTGTTAGCACGGAAATTGTTTGTGCGTGTTATATTTGTTCACCTTTCTTCTTCTGTATATTCTTAGCTTAGTTTTATCTTTTCTGATAACATTTTATTATTGCCATTCTCCTACATACAAAATTTTTCCAAAATAGATAAAACTTTTTTTCTTTTTACATTACTCGGCCTGGCCACTGGAAAATTAGTTGTATGCAGCATATGTTCTCGCCGTGCAAGCGGCAAAAGCTACTTGCCAGCAGTATAAAATGACTTATTTATTCCCATTGCTCAGCACGAGTTTCCGCTGCAGTGATTAGTTTACTCAATAACTCAAATGTGCTTTTTAAATACAGACAAGGACACGATAACTTGCTGCGATGACAACGGGCAGCTAGCCGCTGACGTTAACACCAACCCTCAGTGCGCCCCGATCCTCGTGCCCCCGAATGACCCCATCCACGGGCCCCAGGGGACCCAGTGCATGAACTTTGTGAGGACCACCACTACCCAGGACAAAAGGTGCAAGCCTCTTGGCGTGCCTGCTGAGCCGGTAAGATACTCTTGATACTATCAGTTATACATACTTAAATGTTGCATTTAATTTATCAAATTTATGGGATCTAATACGGGGTGTAATGGACCTGCTCAGTCAACGAAATTAAACAACGATCACCAGGTTTTTTTTCAGGAAGTGAAAAATAAAATTTGGTTTTCAATGGTCAAATATTTTATTCGTCTCCTGAAAGAATTCCCCGTGGGAAGTTGTTCAGTTTCATTGACTAAGCAATCCCTCTCAGTTTTCGGGACGCTGTTCATTACACCCGGTAGAATTTTGTAGTTCAAAATCGAAAAATAAACATTTATGAAAACCTGTTGAAAAGTTATTCGACGAAAAAAGCTGGCTATCCTTAACCCTTTAAAAAATATATATAAACTAAGCCGTCAAAGGAAAAGGAGAAATAGGTTTCTAGATAAGTAAAGTTAATTTGTTTGATAAGAACAAAGAATAATCGCTTGGTTTTAAAAAGGGACATTCCCTTTGTTTAAACAATGTCTAGGCCTCAGATAATAAAAAACTCTCTAGGAAGTTTGTGAAGAAAGATAAATAATCATTTGTCTTTCAAAAAACTCCAACGCCCTATTTTCTTCCCCCATTTTTCAGATATAACTACTCGTATGTAGTGTTGTAGATATGATAAATTCATTTTTTGATGGGTATGTTCTTCACTCTGGCCCAGAACAGTAATATCGAATCAGTCAAAGAAGCTTACTCAGAGGTCAAGACGTACTAGGCTACTGGAATTCCCACACAGTAAGGCTCGTATTTATAAAGATTGAGAGCATTATTAAGTATGTATCTGACAGGTAGTTTTATAATGAAATATAATTTCTGAAACGAACTCAAACTAGCTGTCAATCTCAGGTGCTGTAAATCAATACGGGCCAAAGAGAATACAGCAACTCACTTGACGGCTCGGGGAAAGACTTATGAAATGTTTTACCAGAAATGCCTATTGCTATTTTGAACAGCACTGTACCAACATGAAGTACCTACTTTCAAAATTATTCGTTTCATAAGATTTTCAGCAAATATCAAAGTTTTCTAAATTCAATATTATGTTTCGAAGTGACCGAAAAAGCTTAAACAAAAACCTTTTATGATTACAAAAATAACTTTGATATCAAATCCTTCTTATCTTCTTAAGAGTATTTTCCGAAAAATATCAGTAATAAGGCTGTTGAACCCAAGTGTAATAATAATTATCTTAGCTAAGTTAAAATTAACGCTAATGAGCAAATAGGTTTAATATCGTTCGTTATCTTTAACAAGAAATCATGATGAGGTTGCCGATTTGGAAAAAATACGACCGCCCACACTAACCTGTAATATTCTGCCATGAACATACAGTGTAGAGGAACTTATTTTAGAAAATTAAATTATGGAAAATATAGACACGAATTTATTTATTAAGGTTGTGTACGCGTCCGAATCGTGGCTATATTGCCTCGACGTACCTTTGATTGAATTCTGATCTCTATCTATCTAGTCCCAACCTATTTTGGCTTCGCTGATTGCTGACGCCAATTTGATATGATGTTATAAGGATACGGTATGATCAGATTACTGATCTATCCCAAAAGCCTTCTTTCCTTAGATTACTTTAGGTTAGAATCCGTAACAAATATTTGGAATTTCTGAACACCAGTCAGTGATATGCTACGTGTTCGGACGAAATTCCTAATGGGTAGAATTTAGTCCTTATTTGGAGGTACGGATATAGAAATAATTACTTACGTAAAGATAAACTTTTTAGGCGAGTTGAAAATGTGTGAGATAAAATTGAAGGCATTCCATGAGTTTCTGAGTACTTACCGTTAACTATAATTATAAGCTTCCATGCTAAACCGAGAACATTACAATGTTTACTAAAACTAACATTTTTTTTCCTTTTCTGAGCATACTTTAATAGGATTATTTTTCTAAGAAAAAAAACATGTATTGTGGCTATCTAGATATTTGTTTGATGTGGCGAAAATACATTTACTATGCCGGTAATGCTTGGCTTAACCTGTTGATATTTTTTGAATGTAGAGTATGATTGCAATAATTTTATCTTGTTTCAGTTGTCAGTAGTGACAGCCTACATGGATCTCTCCCTGATATACGGCAGCAGCCAGGGCCAAGCTGCTCCCATCAGGGCAGGAACGGGGGGTCGGCTGCTGACCATCCTGAGAGGGGGGCGAGAATGGCCCCTCAGGATCCAAACATCACCCTCACTTGCGAGTCCGCTCAGTCGCCCAATGAACCTTGTTATTTGACAGGTAAAAGTTACGAGTTCTTCTATCATGAGGGTATCGGCTCGATCGACCCTAAGAACCGTGGTGTCAGTTTTTAAGCCGCTAAATAGCACTTTGACATGGTTTTTGTTGTGTCCATTATCAAAGACAGCAACAGTTCACGACGGTTTAACGTGCCCCTATAAGCACGAAATATTTATCTTCCAGACAATCTGGTGATGCTGGTGGTGAACCTGCATTGTTCTGACCAAACTGGAGAAAATCTTGGGAGCCTTCAGCCTATGGCTCAGACCAGAAGGTCACGAGGCAGTTAGAATTACGAGATAAAAAAAAAGTTTGCTTTATGATAACATGTTAAGGACTTTTTTTTGGCTTTGTTTTGGCTAAAATTTATTAGCTATTGTTTTAGTAACAACGATAAACTTGTTTTTCAACTTAAGGAGGAGTAACTAGAACAAACTGATTGTATAGTAATCTCCTAATATTGAGTCAAATTTTGGACATCTAATATAGAGTGTAAAAGCACTTTGGCCTTTGTGGTGACTGTAAGAGTGTCCAATATAGAGGAGGAAGTTATCATAGGATTTATGAGTAGTAATACATACAAACATATAAGGCGTGACGCCTTTATCATAATAGCCATACTATGAAAATTATAAATCAAATATAAAAATCTTTGTCCCGTAAAACAAGCACAATTTTATGAATTACGGAATAGATCAATACTTGTATGTATCAAAACTCTGTTAAAAACTATTTTGTTTTAAGTGTCAAAGATTATACAAATTATATTATTATTTTTTGTAAATTCCGGCTGGTTGTGGGTTAAACTATCTAAAAGCCGCTTCGCTGGTGTGCTGTGGCGCGAAAAACACGTTTTGCGACGTAAATAGTGCTTTATTTTTGCTCCTATTCTTATCCGCTTCTTTCTTAAGCCAAATCTGCAATAACTCCATACAACAAAATATAGGAGATGATTTTTATAAGATACAGCTGTAATGTATTCTTATGCATTAGTCCAAAGATAGGTCCGAAAGACGAATGTTAATTAATTTTGCTTTAATTACTATTCCAAATAACTAGTTAATAATATTAACATACCGACTAGTAGCTATTTAAAGACTTACAAAAGAACGGACTCATGGCCCTATGAACTAAGCTCTAACGCCTTTATGGTAATCAGGACGTGATTGGCCTAAAATTTCGTCCATTATTGGGTCCCATTCTTTATCGGGATTTAAAAATCGAATTTGGTACCCGACGAAATTGGATTTGAGTGTGTCATGTGCGAGATTTGAGGAAGTGGCCAGATTATAACCGAATAATCTCCCTTAGTGATTTATCAGTTTTTTTTATTGGATCTTTATTGAGACCTTGTTCATTCATCAAAAATAAACGAAAAAACCTTTTAACGGCATGGTTGCCTTCAATGTCCTGGCTTTGTGATTGAGCCAGCAGCGTACTTTTCGAAAAAACTTGATAAATTTGCTACGTAATAACGAAATTACAAATTTTATTGCAGCTATTCTAATAATATTGGCGGATATTATGAAATGGTCCAATACTGGCAATCTTACCATAAGCCGACAATGGCAGCAATTCATTGTTGCTAAAATAACAACTTAACTAATATAAGTCTATACCTGTCATTTTCTATCATGAGAGGACAGAAAGGTACAGCAACAATTTTAGTCAAGATTTAGTTAAGTTGTGCCCTGAAGGAAACAGTACAAATATAGATTTTTACATTCACACTCTATTTCATACAAATAGCTATGATAAGATGAGCCAAGGTAAATAAAACTGAAAGGCACTTCTCTCCTTATGAGGGTTAAGAACGAGGTACTTTAGGAAACCATCTTTGTCCGTCACTGTCGTTTGCTTTTGCCCCGTTAGCTAAGAAGAGCGTCAGAAATATCTAGTTTTATCAGACTATGGTTATTGCTAGACCTAATAAAGTGACCTAAGAAATTTATCTTTTAAGTAGGCCAAAAAGTAAATACAGTTTTTCTGAGAATAATATGTGCAATTTATCTCAAGTTTCGGGTTCTTTGTGTTTTACTAGATATTTTTTAAGTAACTAGTCCAATTTAGCATTCCCAGTTAATTTGAACTCGACTTTATTTGTACCTGCTATTTTTTTTCACCTCCTGAAGGGAATTCTTGGTGACAGTTGTTCAGCATCGTTGACTGAGCAACCCCTATCAGTTTGCGGGACGCTGTCCCTTACAACCGGTATTAAGTCTGGTGGGAGCTAACGCACAGACGACATGATAAAAATGAGAACAAATATGGATGATGCCTTCTCCAATCAGTGAATGATATAAATAAATAAACCCTAGAACAGTAATAAATAAATAAAATAAAAAGTGCTTCATTTCCATTTTCTTATGTCTAGGTAATTAACAGAGGTTGGGACACTTCTTTTAAGTAAAAAATACCTGTGCTAGAAGGCCCCGCTCCTCCCACGGGTTATCGTAAAGACGTGTTACAATTAAAATACAATCTAAAATAAAAATAAATAAAAACTTAGAAAAGTAAACATTAAAACTATTCCAGGATGCTTTTTTATAGGTAGTGTAGCAGTTGTGTAGTGTGTGTGTGTGTGTGTGTGTATTTATCGTATCCTTTTTTTCTTTTACGACATCATTGTTAGTAGGGATTCCGTTTCATCATAACTTAAATTTTGAAGATATTGTGTAACCACCTGTTTACAATCATGGTACGTCATAGGGTAAATATGCAGCTTTTTATTTAGGGAGTTGTATAAAAAGCAGATTGCCTATCAAATTAACTTCTTGCATATGAGGTTTTGACAGGACGAGAGGAAGCAACCCTGCGCACCATTCGCCTGTTTAACAGTGGTTTTACTTCAGAACCCGATGGTGTAGTGGATAGGGCCGCTGCCTCCTGAGCGGGAAGTCGTGTTTCAAATCCCAGTACATTTGTATTTTGATATTCAAATTTAATTAGTACGTTTATTCGGCGCTTTTTCCGTGCTTCGGAAGGCACGTTAAGCCATTGGTGCCGGTTAATATAATTAAATACCGTAGATATTAGTCGTTAAGCAATGTCAGAGAACAGTGCTAAGCATTGGCGGCTTGAAAACTAACCTAATCTAGGATTGGGTCTGTTTTCCCTTCTGGATTGCGGAGGTCAGATGACAGTTGCTCTGTGTGAAAACCAGTACCCTCGTTCAATCACCTAGATTAGGTAGCCGACCCCGAGAATTACGGGATAAGGCTAGGGAGATGATGATCAGTGGTTCTTAACCGGTGGTCCGCAGACCACTCGTGATCCCTGGCAGTATCCCAAGTGTATACAATAACTCCTAGTACAATACGGGGTGTAAGGGACATCGTCCTGCAAACTGATAGGGGTTGCTCAGTCAACGACACTGAACAACTTTCACCAGGAAATTCTTTCAGAAAGATAAAAACTGATTTGGCTTTTTCATATAAATACCTGACCGAGGTGGACATTTTGTATGGAAAAGCCAAATATATTTTTTACTTCCTGAAAGATTTTTTTGGTGGAAGTTGTTCAGTGTCGATAACTGAGCAACCCCCATCAGTTTGCGGGACGCTGTCCCTTACGCGTGGTATAAGTAGCTACTGTATCGTGTTAGTACCTACACTATGTAACATAACCTTGAATCTTCTTAGTCTGGAATACTAATCACGTGTTGTCAGCGTCGACCCCATTTTCGATTTTCCTGCTAACTTGTTAGTGACTGAAAGACGTGATTGGATTTAACATCGCCCGGGTAGCTTTGTACCCCAATTCCTAATGACAGTTGAGAAATCTAATTCACAGATCGTTTAACCGGTGACTAGGGAACCTATGTCACCCTATGTGGTGCCTCCCTCAAAACAAGGCACATCTATTGTCTTGCCCCGCGTGCCCTTCATCTTGCACGCAAGACCTGGAGTCGTAATTTTGAATCACTCGAATCAAATTGCGCATGCGGAACTAGCTAAATGGCATTTAAATCTAAGTCTTTTGTATGTGCAATGGATGCGAGTGATTCAAAAATACGGCTCCTGTACAACGCCACTGACGTCGCAATGCGTTTGGCAGAGTATTAGAAAATGACATAAAGCGCGGTAGAAATTGGTATAAAAACGAATAAACAATCGACACGACAAAAAGAAGAAGGCACTGTTTGTTGATGGAGATTATACGAAGAATTTGAAATACCGTTGCACCCGATAATGAATTACATACCACTGGAACCACAGGCAAAAAATGGACTTATTGTAAGTTAAAATATGGGATGTAACAAATAAAACATTCAACCGCAGACAGGAATTGAACCTGCATCCTTGTAATACCGCCCCATCGCTCTAGCCAACTGAGCTTCTTATTATAGTTAGCTTTTGAGGACGTAGGAGGAAAAGGGTAAAAGATAGACTACTTGCCTCGTCGTTTGAGGAGTTTTCTGTAGTCATCTATTCAGAGAGCAGAACAATATAGGTACCGGGTGCAAGGGACAACATTCCACAAACTGATAGGGGTTGCACGACACTGAACAACTTTCACCAGGATTTTTTTCCAGAAAGTGAGAAAAAGATTGGCATTTTCATGCATATTTTCTGATGACATTGGACAATATTGGACATATTGTGTGACAAAGCCTTATTTCCATTTCAGAAAGAATTTCCTGGTAAAAGTTGTTCAGTGATGTTGACTTAGCAACCCCTATCAGTATGTGGGACGCTGTCCCTTACACCCGGTAAAATATTCATACTTGGGTACTCCGCTGCCATTTTGCTGGATTTATCATTTTGTAGACTTTTTATCTAGATTTATATAATGAAGTTCATTTTTTTCCATAAAACATGCAAACATACATACATACATATAATCACGCCTTTATCCCTAATGGGGTAGGCAGAGCGCGATCGACCCAAACAAAGGTCGTCCCGCCACGTCTGACAAAGTTTTGAGGGTTATTAAAGATAGAATTCTAGGTATATTGCTGTAGTGACAGGTTGTCAGCCCATCGCCTAAATTACAATATACAGAAACCCTCGGATCCCTTAGCTGGATTTTACAGCATGCCCGGGAGGAAATGCAGCTGGCACATTCTATGTTTTTCTCTCGCTTCCAGTCCATCATGGAAATAATCATCAATGCAAACATCGGCTCAAAAAGTGTAAAATGTTTGCTAGTTTTGAGACGTCTTGAAATTGGTATGTAAATAAAGTTCAGTTTACCTACACACTTATCAAAAACTATTTTACTTACTTGTTACAAAATTTTATTCATATAAGAAAATATTTATATTTTATGCTCCATAACATTACACTATAAAAAGTATTCTAGTAACAGTGTTTTATATAGTAGAAAATCAAAATATCGTGCCTAGTTTATAATTTTTTTTTTTTTTTCTACAATACAGATAAAATAAGTACCTATTGTATATCGTTCAAGTAAGTAGATATTGGCAACGATTCGATATAAACCAGATAAAGTTAAACCACACCCGTCATTATACGTCTTGAACGAGATGGCAGTAGAGTCCGGACTTATTCTTCCATGCTGGACTGGGAACGAGAGAAGAACATAAAATGTGCCAGCTGCATTTCCTCCTGGGCATGCTGTAAAAACCAGCTAAGGGATCCGAGGATTTCAGTATATTGCAATTTAGGCGATGGGCTGACAACCTGTCAGTACAGCAATATACCTACAAATCTATCCTAAATAACACTAAAAACTTTGTCAGACGTGGCGGAACGACCTTTGTTTAGGTCGTTTACGCTCTGCCTACCCCATTAAGAATAAAGGCGTGATTATATGTATGTGTTAGTGCAAAACAATTTTGATACGCCTCAAAAAATCCTTATAGCAGGAGTGTAACCATTTGACACATTAAATGACTCTTTTTTAAATTAAAAATAATCTTCATGTTAGTAATACTTTTTTAAGTAAAGGCCAGTTCTTTAATTTTATACATCAAGCCCTTTAGACTCCAATTAATATAGGTAACTATCAAACAAACAAACTATCTAGACTATAAATAGTCCTTTGTCATGCGTATTTGGGTTTTAAACTATAAGCTCTATTTCACTTATCGGATTCAATTTTGCATTTTGCGCTGGACTAAGTGATCCTGTTATGGCTTGAAAAGCTTCTGTCCTATCTCATTTTGGCCATATTTTGTAAATAAAATGTTTGCTCAAGTGTTTGCAAAAGTAACGAAGCGTTTTCTACAATTAACATTTTATTGAGATTCAAGATCTATTATCTTAATCTAAATTGTTAGAATGTAACGTGCCTATGAACATTAAAAATGCTCCAATTTCAAAAACCGTTTATTGGCACATTATTATAAAAAGGTGGTAATTTCGGTTAGTTCGTGTTTTAAATAAATAATCATGGACTGCGTCGCTAAACTTCTATGTAAGTATAAAAATTGCAGTGTAATTTAGCACTTGTTGTTTACTAAATAAAAAGATGATCTTAAAATGAAATAATGTCACTTCAGTAGCTCAACAGAGCAAATTCTTTGCTACTTTGTAGCACTTCAACTAGTTCCATGTCATATTAGTTATTAATTGTCGAATATAAATAATTATTTACAACGTATTATGTTTCAGTGTTGCTTTCGTTAATCGCATTATCATACGGAAAAAGTGTTGAAATTCAAATAGAAAGTGAAGATCTTATGCAGATTATTGGACCATTAATAGCAAATCCTACAGCCACACCACAAGAAAAATTTGCTGCCAACGATATGGCATCTAATACTAATTCAAAAACACAAAATATCGATGATAGAGTTCTGGCGCCTACTCAACCAAATCTTAATGTAGACCTTTTCGATGAAGATTATTTAGATGAGCAAGTTAAACTGGAGAATCAAATAATGAATTTGATGGCTCAAGAAAAAATCAGAATACGTGATGAAAAACCTTACGTGAAAAATCCAAATGTATTCAAAACATGTTTATCTGGTTAAATAAATTATAATTTCTGGATTTATGTTTCATTCTAAGAAATGCTCTTAAAGCATATCACCACAATGATACCTACTTCAAATTAATTCAAATCAAAAGCATCTTATCTGGTTTTATAAATTTAATCCCTTAGACCTGCCCCGGCTTCACACGGAAATCATCAGTGTTTCTCTACTACATAATGCATGTATAATGGTGCACCTAATTATAATAAATACCTTTTTACTCAATTTTTTTTTTTTAAATTCATTAAAATGTACCTTCTTATTTAGTAATACAATATTCCATTTATTTGCAGTTCTAATAGCTATAATTAATCAGAAACCAATTGGCGTAAACTACTTTGATATCAATAAACTCGTAATTTAATACTAACAGAACATTACAACAAGTTCTTAAATGTTTTACTTGCTTCAAGTTTTAAGCCATGACTGTGCTGAAAATACTTGGTAAGAAATATTTGAATAACATTATTTGCATTAAAATCAAGCATTTGATATAACATACATAACTTCTCCTTACTCTTTAGTTCTATTGTGCTTCGCAACGGTAGCTTTTGGAAAAAGTGTCAAATTACAATTTGAATTCGAAGACATACTTAAGTTGCTTCCGTATTTAGCTGGCTCCAATTATGTAAGCCAAGTAAGTTCCACTTTAGCTAGATCGGCTAAAGTTCGTGCTGATCCTACTCAAGGCAGATTTTATAACCCCTATCATCCGGAGGATAATATTCCTGATGCTCAAGAAACTATACCGATAGATCAAGAAGACGTCAAAGATGAAGTTACTAAAGAAATAATTAACATAAATTCAAAACATGTGGACAAATATTCAATGATCCGACAAATGAAAGCACGTAAACAACAGAAAGTAGATTTAGATATAGAAAAAGATAACGATAATTTCATAAAAGATAAACAATCAATAAGCGAAGATGAATTAACAGATTTTGCTAACGATGTCGCCGCTCTATCTACTTCTGTTCAAAAGATAACAAAAGATTCTGGAAATACGAACAACTTGTTTCAAACTTCCATTACCACCACACCATCTGTAGTCGACATCATCGAAAATCCAAGCAACAATCAACAAAACACCAACGACGACAGATCTGGTTTTAAATTTTTACAGAGAAGATTTGTTAAAAAAACACCTCAAAGTTCCGTTCCTTCACAGAGTAAACCAGCTCTTGAACCAGTTAAAGACGCAGATAACGTTTTAGGTTTCAAAAGATCTGAAAATGGGCCTGTAATACATTTTAATGTCTCCGAAAATAAAAACAATTCCCATGAACTTATTATAAAGTCAAACAATGTCAAATTAGAAGACCTAAGCACACCATATGATACCCATGTTGTAAAACGAAACTTAGCAGAAAACATGAAAATTAATATAAAAGAAAACAAGAAATATTTTGGGTTTGTTATAAATCCTGAATCAAAAGTGACAAAAGACCCGGCGAAGTATTTGACTGACCCAGCGGAGCAGGATATGAAATTAGCAGATAATATTGCATTAAAAGAAATTGAAAAATCAGCAGATAGGTTTGTATTACCTCTAGTAGGTGGTTCTTATGATGGTTCTGTAATGCAAAAGCAAACAAATATAAATAAACCATCATATGGGTTGGAAATTGAGAAAAAGAAGTACGATAATTCAGCATTTGGTATTCCAATTCTGGCGTTAAAGAATCAATAAACATAATTGCAAAAAATTGTTTCATTTACTTCCCATAACCTCAAAAATGTATTTTAAATTTTGTACCCGTTCTTTTTTGGTACGTAGATAAGTACTTCTTAGGAAAAGAGGTACCCTTTTTTAACCTAAAAAAATATTAAGATTAAAAATGTCTTTATTTAAAAAAAAACTACAAACTCACTATGTTTACGGGGCTTCCCAGTAAGTTATTACTAAATACTTGTAGTTGGAATGCTCCGCTCTTCCATAAGGTTATTAAACAAAAATTGAACTTTTATATTAGTTAGGTAAAACTTAGATTTAAGATTGCAAAGACAAGAAAGTAAGGTAAAGTACCCATAAATTATTTCCCCTTTAGTTAGTATTTTTTGTGCTACCAAAACTGTATGTGCCTGAAAAGTCTAAAGTGTTAATGCTCAGTGTACGGTAAATAGATGACAGTTTAACAGCCGAGTGTAGTAATTTAAATCACCTTAATGCCAAACGGAAAGTTAAGAAAGATTGCCTTGCGATCAGAGATGTAACACAGTATCTATTCTATAGTAAGGTGAGCTGAGTACCTAACCAGGACTCTAGAGACAGGTCAGTTAAGAGACCAGCTCCATCTCACATGCCCTACGATGAAACCTTGGGATCGGTAAAAAGATCACATGTAGAATGGAGGGTAAATCATACTTAGTCATATGATCAGCTTAGGTTGTTCTTTTTATGAGATTCTCAAAAACTAAAGAAATAAAATCAAGTAAAGGGTAAAATAAAATTTGTTTTATTGTCTCAAGTTCAGAATACAAAAAGAAATACCTACTTAGTTTTGTATCTGGCAACATCTCAACTTGCGCCAAAGTCAATCACAATTTCTTGAATTGTTTCACAACTTAAATAACATTGTCAAGACTAAACCGCGGTCCGAAGTAAGTTTACATTTTATATGTACTATTGTATCTGTTTTTAAATTGAATATGTTTTGCGTCTCTAACTTCAAAATACCTATAAAGATATTTTTCAGAAAATGCATTAGGTATGTTCACCTAGCCTAGCCTTATCCTATATCTCACGGGGTCGGCTACCTAAACTAGGGGATTGAACGAGGGTACTGGTTTTTACACAGAGCGACTGCCATCTGACCTCCGCAACCCAGCAGGGGAACCAGACCCAATCCAAGATTAGGTCAGAGCTTTCAAGCCTATGCTTAGCACTGGCCTCTGATATGGCTTTACGGCTAATATGTACGTTGTTAAACGATATTAACCGGGACCAACGGCTTAACGTGCTTTCCGCAGTGCGGAAAAAGCGCCGAATAAACGTACATTTGAAATTCGATAAACACATTGGTACGTGGTAGTATTCGAACCACGACCTCTCAGGAGGCAGCGGTCCTATCCGGTACACCATCTATTATATCATTACCATCGTAGTTAGAGACCAATATTAAGTATGGATTTATCAGACCATTTTGTAATGAAATGAAATTTCTGATACGAACTCAAACTAGCTGTCAGTCTCAAGTGCTGTTTATCAATACGGGCCTTGGCGAAATACGTCTCTCCTAAATATAGAGATGTAAAACCATTTAAAAAAGCATCTATTAACGAACTTGACTCAGCCATTACTGCTCTTAACCATGATCTTGCAACTGTCCTTCAGTGGAGTCAATCGCACGGCCTTATGGTTAATCACAACAAGTCGCAGGTCATTGTTATAGGCGGTCCGAGACAAGTGATCAAACTAAATTCTGACGACGCTCCACCCCTAACCTTTGATGGTGTCGTTCTGCCCCACAGCAAATTGTTAAAAACTTGGGTGTTTTTTTTGATACTACCCTATCATGGTCACATCATGGTTAGTCGGAAACTTTTTGCTGCCTTAGGGGCACTAAAAAGGTAGAAGAATTTGCTGCCTATAAAGACCAAGATTGAACTTGCGCAGTCACTTTTAGTTCCTATACTTGACTATGCAGATGTCTGCTATCTTGACATCAATGAGGATCTTCTCAATAAACTGCAACGTCTACAGAACATCTGCATACGATTCATCTACGGACTGCGCAAGTTCGATCATGTGTCGGAATATAGGAAGCTGCTTAAATGGCTACCCATTAGACAGCGCCGTAATGAACACGTCCTTCTTCTCCTTCACAAAATCCTATACGATCCTCGTTCCCCTCGTTACCTGAAGGAACGTTTTCATTACTTGGGTGAACAACATAGCCGGAACCTTCGCTCGAAGAGTGATAATTTACTCAACGCTTCTCCTGATCTCTCTAAATCTGGCTACTCTAGAGAATCTTTCGCTGTAAGGGCTACTCACTTGTGGAATGAGCTACCACGTGATATTCGTCACTCAGAATCTTTTGCCATTTTTAAATCTGGATTACACAGTCATCTTCTTACTGCATCAGGTTGCAATTAATCTTATTTTATCCTATATGTTTAATATGCATGTTTATTTATTTATATATGTAGGTATATATGAATGTAAGTATGTGTATTTTTATATGTGATATGCATGTTTAATTAAATTTATTTATTATAAATAATTATTTATTTATATTCGGAATTTTTGTTTATCTATGTATATTAGTATTTAATATGTACTATTATGTAGATCTTAAGTGTTGATAGTTATTTAAGGGTTTAGTTAGTTCTTTGATGTTGCCGCAGCTACTTGCTATGTGTAATTTTTCTTTTTTAAATGCAGGGTTGTCTGGAAGAGATCGCTTAAAGCGATAACACCGCCGCGAGATGCCGCCTTTGCGCACACTGTTTTTATTAAGTTTTCAAACTGTACGATTTATGCGCAATAAAGAGTTTTTCTATCTATCTATCTATCTAAAAAAAAATACGGGCCGTAGTAAAAAAAAATGGCTCTGTGTTACATTTCAAATAACTGCCTCCGTGGTCTAGTGAATAGGGCCATACACTCCCGATCCGGAGGTCCTGGGTTCGATTCCCAGGGGGAAAACACAAAGTTAATATTTGAGAATTTATCACTTTTTGTTGTTTCTCCAGTTTGGTTAGGACATTGCAGGCTGAATCACCTGATTGTCCGAAAAGAAAAAGATTTCGTGCTTCGGTAGCGGTCTTTGAAAGTGGTCGTTACTCAAACCGCGTTAGAGGCCTGATAGTTGTGCTACTAGGCGGTTTAAAAACTCTGACACCAGGGTTCATCGGGTCGATAGACTCGATACCCACTCGACAGAAGAAGAAGAACATTTCAAATTCAGTATCAATTACAGAGAGCGCAATAAACCATTCAATTTCAATAGCATACAATTTATCCCAATAAATTTCACAATAGTAGTATGAGATTACATTGCCTATTGAATTATTGAATGTATAGCCAATACACGAACCTATAAAATATTCTGTGTACGTTTTGGGACAGCCTCAATATTTGTTTACCAATACTTAGTTTGACGCGTGCAGCCAGTCGTGTGGAGTGAATGTTGCCGCTTCTGTTGTAAACACAAACTTAACTTATATTAGTTTGGTCCTGTTCCTGTCACTTTCTATTATTTGAATAAGATATAGATCGACCGGGATTTTTGTGCACCTGTCAAAGTCACCTCTATAACTGTCGTTTCTTCAATCGCTGCCAGTGTAACCTTGGCAAAATTTTGTTCCTAATATCGCCGACTGAACAGTAATGGTGGTCGCACTATAGATACACTAACACAACACCTGATTATAATTCCATCAAAGTGACGTATATTGCTTAGCATGCTGCCTTTTTTTAGCCGTTAAATGACAATTTGACAGGATTATAATCAGCTGATGTGTTGCTGTCTCAATTTTTTTAAATGATAGATAAAGACAGGACCAAACTAAAATAAGTTGAGTTGTACCTACAACAGAATCAGCACGAATATAGAGGCAAACAACAAACATGAAGTATTTTTGGCTCAAAAAACGAGCAAGAGATATGACATGACATACTCTGTTTCTGCCTTCGTGCAGTGGTCTGAGCCATGGGCTTAGGATCCGGAAGTCCTGGGTTCGATTCTCAGTAATTCTCAAAAGTTGATATTCGTCAATTTATCACTTTGTGAGGTATCCCCAGTTTGTTAGGGAATTGCAGGCTAAATCACCTGATTGTCCGAAAATAAAAAGGATTCCGTGCTTCGGAGAGCACGTTTAGCCGTCGATCCCAGTCGCTGTCTGTCAGCAATTAGTGGTCTAATAGCTGAGCTACTAGGCGATTTGAAAACTCTTACACCAGGGTTCACCGGGTCGTTTGACTCGAGAATAAACTCGCTAAGAAGCCTCTGTAATAATACTATTCATTCGATCCAATATAAAATTGTTTTTCTTGATTAGTTATTTTAACGCGGCGAACACAAAGTTAATAATTCTCTATTAATTTCATTATTTCAAGTTTGGTTAGGACATTGCAAGTAACAGAATGTTTATTTTTATTTACCAAAGATACAACTTTAGTTTGATCGATCGTTGTACGCTTGTCGTGACATCGCATACATTATCAAGACTTACTCTTAGTACTTTAGTACATTAAAATAACCACTAGATTGAGTTAATGTGAAAGTACTAATGTAATAATTATTATCTGTGATCAGAATAGGCTGAGTGTACCTAATCATTATTTTTTTTAAATTTATTATAATTTCAGATAAAACACTTCAATTTCATATTTAGTTTAACGTTTCAGCGTGAAGAAACGCATACCTTCGAGGTTAAAGGCAGTGGATTAAACAGACAGACATATAAACGTAAAGGATACTTATTCATTACAAACTTCCTAAGATGCACTTTCATTCGTTATTAATACATATATAATTTTATAAATTAAATAGAGGTCAAATATTTAGGTTCCTAATTATCGTATTATACGTCAAAATTTGGTGATACACGACGCCACTGTTTTAATGTGTCACATTACGTATAAAATGTCTATTATAAAATTGACGTTCGTTATCACAAGTGGTACAGCAGAAATACAGTACGATACCAAACCAAAACAATTCAATTATTCAGATTCAATTACACTTCTAGATCGATCCATTATCAGAAACATGCCATTGCAGCTTCCTTTTTCTACTTTATCTAGCTTTACCTGAACTTTGGGAGAAAGAAAATCAGATTCTGATAATTCCATATATTATCCTTGTTCCATACCAATACCTAAAATTTAGCTATATTTCTTGAGAAATGTGCTTTTATGAATTACTTCACCCCGTTACTATTTTTACTTTATAAAGACTTTTCTACTTTATAAAGCTATAAAAGAATAATAATTTACAAATATGTGGGAGGCACTATATCGTTTTCTGTTACCAAAGGCTTGTATTTATAAAACGATCTCAAGATTGATAGCAGTATTAAGTATGTATTTGTGAGGCCATAATGTACGGAAATTATATTTCTCATACGAACACAAACTAGCTGTCAATCTCAATCACTGTTTATCAATACGGGCCTTATTATTCAGACCTAAAGCCTTTTTTGCCTAAAGTAAAGAATGCCTGCTTTGTTCTAGATCTCTGTATTAGCAATATTGACATCATAATGTGCTTACCGAACAGTCTATTTTTGTTCATGAAACATTGTATTTAATTTGATTTTACCTGGGTCTTATGATCTGTCAGCATTGATAAAGACTTTCGCAATAGCTCAATTCTCCCACAGGGATGCAGAGGTCAATCTGTGACACTGACACGGTTATCGATCTCAACAATTTGCTTACACGTGTTATTTATATCCCAGGTACGAAAAATATATATCTTTATTGCAAAATATGGACCCGTTCGACCTTATGTAGACTAATCTGATGAAGCAGACCAAGCCAACAAACCTGAACAAACC